>CAUYSK010007857.1:0-19440 GCA_963575035.1 Avahi laniger
TTTATCTCCATAAACGCTTATATCCAAAAGTCAAAAAGGTCACACACAGACGACCTAATGAATCGACTCAAAGATCTGGAAAAAGAAGAACAGACTGACCCCAAACCCAGCAGAAGAAGGGAAATTATTAAGATCAAATCAGAGATTAATGAAATTGGCAACAGGGAAACTATCTGGAAGATTAATAGAACCAAATGTTGGTTCTTTGAAAAAGTAAATAAAGTTGACACACCCCTGACTAAACTCACGAAGAACAGAAAAGAAAAAACTCTAATAAGCTCCATCAGGAAAAAAAAAGGAGAAGTTACAACTGATGCTGAGGATATTCAAGATATAATATATGAATATTATAAAAACCTTTATGCACACAAACTGAAAAATGTGGAGGAAATGGACAAATTTTTAGAAACACACAGCCTCCCTAGGCTCAACCAGGAAGAAATAGAATTCCTCAGCAGACCAATATCAAGGACTGAAATTGAAACAGCAATAAAAAACATTCCAAAAAAGAAAAATCCTGGCCAGACGGTATCTTTTTTTATATTTCAGAATATTATAGGGGTACAAGCATTTTGATTACACGTTTTGCTTTTGTTTGATTTGAGTCAAAGTTATACATGTTCCCATCACCAAGGTAGCATGTGCTGTACCCTTTAGGTGTAAATTTACCTGTCCCCTCCTCCCTCCTCCCGCCTACTTGATGTCCATTGAGCTTTACTACCATATGTGCACAGGAATGTTGATTGATTAGTTCCAATTTAATAGTGAGTACATGTGGTGTTTGCTTTTCCTTTCTTGTGATACTTTGCTTAGTATCTCTAGTTCCATCCAGATTGTTACAAAAGGTATTTGTTCACCATTTTTTTTTATGTCTGCATAGTGTTCCATAGTCTACATATATCACATTTTATTAATCCATTTAAGTATTGATGGGAACTTGGGTTGATTCCATATCTTTGCAATTGTGAATTGTGCTACAATAAACATTAACATGCAGGAGTGTTTTTCATAAAATGACTTCTTTTTCTTTGTGTAAATACCCAATAGCAGTATTGCTGGGATAAATGGTAGGTCAACTTTTAGTTCTTTGAAGAATTGCCATGCTGTTTTCATAGAGGTTGTACTAATTTTCAGTCCTACCAACAGTGTCCAAGTCTTCCTTTCTCTCTGTATCCATGCCAACATCTATTCTTTTAGGACTTTTTAACAAAGACCATTCACACTGGGGTAAGGTGATATATCATTGTGGTTTTAATTTGCATTTCCCTGATGATTAATGATGCTGAGCATTGTTTCATATGATTGCTGGCCATTTCTCTATCTTCTTCTGGAAAGCTTCTATTCATGTCTTTTGCCCACTTTTTAATGGGGTTGTTTTTTTTCTTGCTGATTTGCTTGAGTTCTTTGTAGATTATGGATATTAGCCCTTTATTGAATGTAGAGTTTGCAAATATTTTATCCCATTCTGTAGGTTGTCTTTTTGCTCTGTTGATTATTTCCTTTGCTGTGCAGAGGCTTTTTAGTTTAATCAGGTCCCATTTATTTATTTTTGTTGTTTCTGTAATTGCCTTTGGGATCTTCTTCATAAATTCTTTGCCTAGGCCAATATCTAGAAGAATTTTTCCAACATTTTATTCTAGAATTCTTATGGTTTCATGTATTAGATTTAAGGCTTTTATCCATCTTGAATTAATTTTGTGAGTGGATCTTGTTTCAATCTTCTACATGTGACTATCCGATTTTCCCAGCACCGTTTATTGAATAGGTATTCTTTTCCCTAGTGTATATTGCTGTCTACTATGTCAAAGATCAAATGGCAGTGTGTGGGTGGTTTTATACCTGAGTTCTTTGTTCTGATCCATTGGTCTATGTCTCCATTTTTGTGTCAGTACCATGCTGTTTTGGTTAGCATAGCCTTATATGATAGTTTAAAGTCTGGTAAAGTGATGCCTCCAGATTCGTTCCTTTTGTTTAAGGTTGCTCTGGCTATTCAGGCTCTGTTCTGGTTCCAAACAAGGTATAGAATTATTTTTTTTAGATATGCAAAAAATGATGTTGGTATTTTGATGGGGATTGCATTGAATCTGTAAATCACGTTGGGTAGTATGGACATTTTAACAACTCCTGTTGTTCCTATCAGGCTTTTCAACAATTTTCACAGAAATTTTCCTAAGTAAATAAATTCTTTCTTATTCTCCATGTTCTTATGTCTCATGTTCTGGTCCTCTTGATTAATTACTCTCAATTTCCAACCCCTGGCTTCTTCCAGTACACACTGTTTCATTCTTACAGTTCATTCATAATGTAATCATCGGGGATTTAACTTTAATTACCAGCCTGGTAGTCTGGAGAATGCAGTAACCATAACCTTGTATGGGAGAAACTTCTTTATTACATTCCTGAATAAGGATAGTGTTAGCTCTCACAATATAAATGAAGGTATGGTCCAGTTTATAAATCAAATCCTCAGAAGCATCCTTCCAGATATCTATATTTCATGTTTCATAGTCCCAGATTTTCTAAACCAGTGTGTATACTTTACTATCACAGAATTTTCTTATTGATTATTAAACAACTATTGAGTTTTGAGGCTGAATTTTCATGCTCAAGTTTACTTCTCCACTACGTAACACTTTGTACTTCAAAGAGTCTCTCTGCAAGCTTTGCAATTTATCACACTTAACTTTACTAATTATTAACTGCCTTCTTTTTCTCATCATTGTTCCACGTGGTTTCAATACAACATGGTAATAATCAATCAACTCCACTGTCCTTCTACACATTGCCCACCCCCAGCCCCTTCTTTCAAATGCCTGAAGTGATTGCACTGGTAAGAACATCTCCTTCCAGGGACATTTTCCCACATCATCATTGGTGAAATCTTCAGTGGTTGGGTCACCACTTGTGCTAGGGACTGACTATGCCTTACATTGTATCATTCCACTCCCATTATGACCTGTGTTGATTTTAATTAAGAATTGGACAACTAGACAGGATCGGTCATCCAATACATTTATTGGGAAAAACACCTGGGAAATTCAAATGGTAAGGAGGCTGTAGAAGGTGAAGAGAGCCGTTAGACCTTGATGCAGCTCTGATACCTGTGAAAAGAGAGAGAGATTTCACAAGAAATGCATCAGCTCTCAGTGCAGCTCTAAGAAAGTCTCGGACAGGATGTGGGGAGGCCCCACACTTAGGTTGACCATTAAAGGAGTTTCATTTTTGGCCAGAATGTCTTACCTCTAGCTCGAGTTGTGTTGCTGTGTCCAGTCATTGGCAGGGGCAACTAAGGAAAGCATGATCTTTGTGTGAATGCCAAGGCATATTCAAAGGTGCAGAAGCCAGGGGCTTTCAGTAAACCATGCTACCCATATCAATTCTCTTGAACGGATTTGTGAGAAGGGCAAGTCCATGGCCACCACAAAAGAAAGAAAACACCAGATAATTCCAAATAGAGAATTAAAAAAGAAAAACCCTGCCATATACTCCTAAGAAACATCAATATTTGTGACAGGAGTCATGAACCTGTGTTATATAAAGCAAATTATGTCAGACACTGAAAGACAAATACTGCATGACCTGATTCATATGTGAAATCTTAAAAAAAAAAAAGGAAAGGAGGAAAAGAAAAGAAAAATTAGAACTCATAGTAACAGAGTATAATGGTAGTTACCAGGAGTGGAGGGATGAGGGGAAAAGAAAGATATTGATGATAGGGTACAAATTTTCAACTTGTAACTTTTTAGATGAGTAAAGTCCTGGAGACCTAATGTATAGCATGGTGACTACAGTTAACATACTGTGAATTTGAAATTTGCTACAAAGTAGATCTCCAGTTCTCTCATCACACACAGAAAAACAAAAATGCAAGTTGATAGATATGTTAATTAGTTTGTGGTAATCATTTTGCAATAAAGGGATATTAGAACATCATATGCACCCTTTAAATATGCACAATTTTTATTTGTCCATCCTACCTCATAAAGCTGGAAAAAAATCAAGATTAAAAAAATATGAGGAAATGCCCCATATTAAAATAAAGACACATGACAATCAAATGAAATATTTGATCTTGGGTTGGATCCCAAATATGGAAATAATTGTCATAAAAGAAAACATACAGTTGTTTGTACTAAATTTAAATATGGACTCTGAATTAGATTACAGTAAAGTATCAATGACATTTCCCTGATGTTATTGACGGTTTTGCATTTGCATAAATCATGTTTATTCTTAGAAAATACACACTAAAGTATTGAAAAGTAAACAGGCACAGTGCCTGCAACTCACTTTCAAATGGCAAAGAAAAATAACATATAAATACATATACAAACGTACATATGAAAAGAAAAAGAAATTATAAAATAAATGCAGCAAAATGTAAAAATTTTGTGTATTTCAAAAGAATGTACAGAATGTCTTGTTCTACTCTTGCAACATTTAGGTAAATTTGAAATTATATCAGAATAAAAACTTACTTTACATTTTGTTTCAGATATTTAGCAGGCAATAAATTACTTAAAAGATTATGTTATTTATTTATTTATTTTTTGCATTCAGTGTTACCTGTAAAATTTGTCAGATCTAAAATTGTATTATTTCTTTATTCTAAATAAATGTTCATATTGTGGTTATATTGTATTTTTTTTTTAAAAAAGAACTCTTCAATTTTAATGTGCTTCAAACCCTAGAAAACCTGGATCTAAACCTAGCCACATGCTTAGAGATAAACTGGCCCACATAAAGAAAAAATGATGACAATTCTCATTTTATTTCTCTCTCTGTGTCTCAATCTTTCTCTCTCTCTCTCTCTCTCTAACACACACACACACATACACACACACACACACACACATACACACAGTAGACAATACATATGTAGCTCAATGGGACAGGAAATACTTCCTGTAGAATTCAAATTTCTGAATCAAGAAAACCAGTTTCATTTTCTCCCTGTCTTCTGTGATAATCTTCTACATCCCTGTATGAAGTTATACACTTTTGGCTGATATTGGTTTAAATGAGATTATATTCCTTAAACTAGAAGAATCCTCTTGGTTTCTATACTCAAGACTCTATAGTTATATAGAAAACTGCTCTTCAATTTAAATCTTCAATGAATATTTCAGTTCCTTTTGCCTGATTTTCTTTTCTGTGAAGGAATACAAGGGGCTACTTTGGAAATCCATGGTCTGTATTCCTTCTCTCTTCTCATAACATTTTATCTTCATTTCCTTTGTGCTTTGAAATTTTTTATTAAGTGGCTCTTGCATAAATTCCTGACACTTCAATTCTGCTGGATTGTAATGTGTAAGTTATTTTTTCTGGAATCACATGGCATCTGCATTTTGTTTCACTGAACTTCCCATTTATCATGATAATTCTTAGATAATAGAAATATAAGACACATATCTTTATTCACAATATCAAACATGTATTTTCTTAAATTATCTATATGTCCTGAAATAAATTGTTCTTAAGGAAAGCGGTTTTATGAATCCATATGATATTGGGGTTTTTCCCTTTATCAAAATCTAAATAAAGTCAAATAGATACATGTTTGTGTGGAAAGCCAGACTAACAAGGAAGGTACTCCACATTATTTTCAACGTAGTTGAGAACTGATGGACCTTATCCTTTATATTTAACTAAAGGGCAAGTGACAGCACACAATATGTAAAAAATTTTATATCATCTGATATGCATCTAGGCCAAATTAATGTTCATATTTAAGAGGTATCTTACAAAATATCTCAGCTAGTTAATGACACACTTTGAGAATGACTCCAGTGGAAAGCAGCCTGAATCAAATTGAAATATACTGCAATAGTAGGTTAAGTCTTATTGTTGTTACTCATTGGTCTTGAGACCATGAAACAGAGAACAAAACCTTTAGGGTAGGATTTTCACTGGGATAAAAATCTCACATCAGCCTTATGTCTTATGATCCGCTAAAGATCTTCTCACCTGTTCAAGCTGCCTACATTCTTGCATAGCTGTAGTAGTAGTAGTAACACAAGAGTAGGTATAGCAGAGGTGCTGATGGTATAAATAAAACTGGTGAGTCAGTCAGGGTCTCAGCAAAAAACAAAAGGTATGTGCAATGTGAATCCCAGGATAATTTAATGAAGTTGCTATTAACTGAGCGGTAGGTGGAGTTAAAGACATAAAAATGGATATTAAAAAATGACCGATGCTGGGTCTGGAGAGATTAATATCAAAATGTCTTTATCTTCCTCTTGGCCTGAAGGGGAAAGAGGAGAAAAACATTTCACTGAATAACCATAAGAGCTACAGCTACAACAGACGAGTTGATTGAGAAGTGTTATCAGGAACATACACAGTCAGAACCCTGATGGCAGAGCAGGGGCTGGAAGTGGAAGAATAAATGGCACGAATTATCTCTCCTTTGCAGTATAATCTTCTGTTGGTGCATCCCATTGGCTTAATTCAACTGAATGCCCCAAAATAAAGAAACCTGGGCTCATAATATATGAAGATCAGTTCTCCAGGGTACACAGCAGGGCAGAAAGGGCAGGGAGCACACCTAGCAGGGCAGATAGAATGCACAGAAGATCCTTGTGTTATATATATGTTTTGGGTTCCATTTGTTCAAGTGTGGTCATTTCCTCGAATTCTACTGAAAACCCCATCACAGTATGATTTGACTTTGCTCATATGTAGTATTTTTTTTCCAGCCTCTGCATTCTGTATTACCGGAGTGATGCTTGTTCAGGCAGACTGACTTTGCTCTCAAGTTACAGCAAACAATGTGCAAGCATGATGTATAATTCATGCCCCAATCGCTTATTTCTTTGGTTGAGTAGGTGTATGTATCTATATGTGTGTTTGTGATGATAGTCATTTCTTATTTTAAGGATAGATAAAAATACAAATAATTACTTTTGATTTTTTGTTCTTAGATTTGTTTGATAAAAAATATTTCCATATTCTCATAAATATTTATATATTTAGCTCTTGTCTATACTTTGGAGTTGCTGTGAATGTTTTTTCTTCCCTTTTCCTATCAGAAGTATTCACATTTTTTTAAATACAAATATGAACATGAATCTCAAAGGCATTAATTGATTTCTACATTCTCTTTCGAATTCTACTATCCTGTTTGGAAAAAGCTAAAGTTCATGTACATGATAGAGAAGTGTTTTATTTCTTTTGTAAACCCAAACAAAGCACTTTTTGAAGGCCGGCCCTAAGTTCTCTGGTCCTAAGTGCATAAACTATAGGGTTTAGGGAAGGGGGGATGATGTTGTGCAGCACATTGAGTAGAACCGGAATCAAAGTAGTTTTCATCTCTGCCAGGTGACTTACTGAAATCACTACGACAACAGTGTAGAAGAAGAGGATGAGGATGAGATGGGAGCTACAAGTGCTCAGAGCCTTGGATGCAGCTTCGGCCGAGTTCAGTCTAAGTACAGATCGCAGAATCAAAGTATATGACAGTATAATGAAACTAAAATCACTCCCCATTCCAAGCCATGCCAGACCAACTGGCAAATGCTCTTTGGCCTCCTGTCATCACAAGCCAGGCTTGTGACCCCAAGATTAGAGCACAGACAATGCTCGATTTCATTCCTGAAGCAATAATTACGTTGAGCAGCAAGTACAGGCACTGGAATGACAAACAAACCATTTCTAAGCACCATGAACAGGGTAGCTTTTAAGATTAAGGAATTGGTGACAATTGATGGATAGCGAAGAGGGTGACAAATGGCCACATATCTGTCAAAAGCCATGCAGAGGAAGACACCAGACTCCATGCCAACAAAGCAGTGAATGGCATAAATCTGAGCAAAGCACTCAGGGAGGCCGATGACCTTGGCATCAAACCAGAAGATGGCCAGGATCTTGGGCATGATGGGGGTGGCCAGGCCCATGTCCACCACAGAGAGGATGCCTAGGAAAAGGTACATGGGCTGCTGCAGAGAAGGGTCCTGGCAGATGGTGATGAGGATGAGAATATTTGCCCCGATTGCTGAGAGATAGAGTAGTGCCAGTGGCAAGGATAGCCAGTGTTGCCAGCTGTGAATGCCTGGGAATCCCAGCAGGATGAATTCAGAGACCTGGGATTTGGAGCTATTGGAGACTTTGAGAGATGCAGACATATTTTCCTATGAGAAAAAAAATGCTTTTCAAAGTTGCTTTCTCTGAGCATAATCGTCATTAAACATTATTTTGAAACTGTCTTCATATATCATAGTTTGGTGTTATATTTGGCAGTCCATCTCTTATAGTGGTTTAAGATAATTTTTAAAGAAGTTTTAAGGTTTTAGAAGAAGAAAGAAAACTTAAAAGTTACAGTTATCGGTGTTGACTATCCAGGGAAATTTCATCATGAATCTGAAATCTCTATTTGTATTGTCCTCAGGTATCCCACCACACAAACATGATTCAAGTTTTTGCTAAATGTTTATTTATAGCTTCACAAATTTCGTGGAATCCAGTGAATGTCTTGTTTTCTTCATATTTATTTCAGTGTTGGTTGAATCAGGTGTGTATTAACTCATAACTTAATGTTTTAGAGTTTGAAATTATGGGAAAGGAATCTGTTATTGCAACATTTCACATTAATGTGCATATCTATTAATATTTTGTATAACCTTCCAAAAATTTGTTTTCACGAACTTTTAAAAATGTGCAGAAATAAACCATGTTGCAGGTTGGGGGGTAGACTTTTCTTGATATTCTACTGTGTGTGCACTTCCGAAAAGGATGCAAAAGACTAACTTAAAAGGAATTAAGTGATCACGTCTGAATTTTTCAATTTAAGGAGTCATAATGGAGACATATTTAGTAAGTTTTTTATAGTTGAATCTTAGAGAACCTGGAAGGACATAAAAATACAGAATTTAAGTACAATAATGATTTTCTTATTATTGTGGTAAGAACACAATATTGTATCTATTATCTTAAATTTTTTTAATGCTGAATACAGTATTATAACTATAGGCACCATATTATACAGTAGATCTCTAGAACTTATTCATCTCATGTAACTGAAACTTTATACTCATTGAACAATAATTTTATCCTATTTCAGAAACAAGAATTATTTGACCATATATTGAAGAAACTGCTTAGAATGCTCAAAATCATGTTCTAAATTAAAATCTTTATCTACCACTAAACTCTGTTTTTCAAGTGCTTTTTATTCTTTATGGTTGCCCTATTAGCCAAGCTTGAAACTGGCAAACCAGGCTGCCTTTGCCACCAACAATTGCTTTCTTCTTATGTTGGTTTCTTTCCTTAACCTCACTCACATGCACCCCTTCTCGTCAGTCCCACAGTTCTGTAACTGCCTGGAACAATGGTTTCTCATTTTTCCATACTTCTTTCCTTCTGCTAGGAATGTAATCTTTCAAAAATTGGTACTCGCTTGCTTAAAATAATTCATGCCTTCACACTTGCTTTCAAATAAAGTCCAAACATCTTTATTGTGAATAAGTCACTGTGAGATATGACAAACTTAATTGAGCATCATCTCTTGGTTTTAATTTTCTTGTATTTTACACTACAGATACACATAATATTTGCTCTTTACAAAAATTATTGATTTTACAGAGTATTTCATTCTCAATATTTTTTGCCATGGTGGAAGATATTACATGTTTGTGAACAGGAGAAAAAAAACTGGATCATTTGTACCGAAGCTTTACAATTGTCTTTAAAGTAGAATGCTAGCAATTTAATTATATTAGTTTGGGGTTTATTGTTGATATAATTATTGTTAAATAAAAAAATTATCTGTGATAAAATTCTCCCTTGGTATTACAACAAAGAGAAGATTTTTATTCACAACTAGATATATTTCTTTATAGAAATTTCTTGCTGCCTCTATCTTTGAATGAACATATGCTTCTTAACGATGGGATAAATCATCTTTTGTTAATGGTGGATGTAATTTGGATGAACAGGAAAATCATCTAAATGTATCCATAGCAAAATTTAATGAATAAAAGACACAGAAAGGGTTGAACAAAGAACTAATTTTACTTTGGGTTTTTGGATGAGAGTTCTGATGGAGTTCAGCACAATTACTCCATTTTAGGAGCTTGGAAGTGTGCAACGCATTTGATTTGTACAAGACCTGCAGTTTTTGCTGACACTTATTTTATTACTTTATGTCCTCATATCATGCAACCTTTTACCTTTGATAATTTCACATTTTCTTGTAAATGCTTTTTCCTAGCTGATATATGTGTGATAAAGTTTAAGAGAAGGAGTACGTTTGAGTTCAAAAAAGGAATTATTTTAGTATTTTTTAATAATTGCATTCTGTAATGACTAGAATGTGATTCTGTTGTACAAAGCAATTTATATATTAATCCTGAAGATAGTCTGGGAGTTTGTTTTTTATAAACAAAGTAACTTCTCATCCACCATAAAAACCTGTTAATTTAAAATTCTAGCCTTAACCTTCTTTGTAAAGGCTTTTCTAGACCTCTATATCCTGCTAGGGTAGAGGGAAAGATCAATCTCTTTTTCATCATGTTACCAAAAAAACATAAAGTTTAATATGAGGCATCAAATGCTGTGGGATTTAGCCAATATGACAATGGGTTTAGTACTTACTGTGGTTATGAGAACAAAGTTCTTGACAATGACAGAAGTTTTCTACTGGGAAAATACAGAATTTTTTGAGAAAGAAGCTTTAACATGAGATGAAGATATTTTCTCTGCTGAAATATACCACAGATATTATGTTCTTCTGGAATTTATGGAGTGTAATCAGTTCAGTGACCTAAGAATAATAGATCTCCTTTGGAGACATGAGGTGAGAAAGTCCCATAGAGAGAGCTGAATTCCCAGGATGTTAAATCCCAATAGAAAAGAAAACAGATTACATCAGAGATATGTTTCTTATTAATGTATTCTGAGGATTTATATAAACAAAAAAACATCTTCATTTATTGAACTAAGATAGGATTAAAATGTGTGGAAAATTTAATTTTGTTTTATTTTATTTGTATATAAATTTATGGGGTACAAGTGTAATTTTGTTACACTTTTGTAGAAAGTAGAATGGTGGTTACAGGAGGTTGGGGGCCTAGGTCGATGAATGGGGAGATATTGACCAAAGGGTACAAAGTTTCAATTAGACAAAGAGGGAAGCTTTCCAAGATCTCTTGTACAAGATGGTGACATAGTCAATAATGATATCAATAATAATTTCCTATGTATTTCATGTCCTGAAAGAACAGATGTTCTCAATGAAAAACCAAGTATATGAGGTGATGTATATGTTAAATAGCTTAATATAATCATTGCATAATGTATACATACATCAACACATTACATTGTGCCCCATAAATATAAAGGTTATTTTTGTCAATTAAAAATAAAAATTTTCAATAAAAAAATAAAAATTTAGCAAGTATTTTTTGTTTTATGATTGGGAAAAGTAAAGCATGCTTACATTGTGGTATATAAACTATTCAGTAAAGAGAATAATAAATTGACAACAGTGCAGAGAGAGTTGGAGATATGAGAGTATAAGCTTGCTTAGAAAAAGGAGGATGATGTGAGACACCTTCCATAGCTCACATGCAGGGATCTACCTCAGACAGAAGGAATGCACCTGTCATTTAACCTCAGGAAAGGAGGATAAGATATTAGCATATGTAGGTGGGCTTGATATATTTCATTATGTTTAATTAGAGGAAACTGCATGTTATTATCTGTTAGTGTTTTGGGGGAATTTTTGGACCAAGAACAGAAGGGAGGGAAGCTCCAAATTAATGAGAAAGTGATATTTACAATATAGAGAATGCAAGCTTCACAACTCTGAGACTAGACAACAGTTGTGAATGTTTAAACTATCCCTTTACTGTATTTACATAAAATACTAATCTGATATTATCACCACCTCCACTTCCCCTTCAGTTTTCTTTGCTCTCTTCAAGTAAACTTTTGCATGCTTCAAGGACCTCATTTTAAATTGGATTTCCTGAAGTAGATAAGATGTAGAACTTCAGCACCTTAGAGCACATAAATTACAGAATATAGAGGAATTGAATAGTAGTTCCAATTTCCCTTTTATAACCTGATGTGTGATGGAGGATGTGTATAATTTCTGATTGCCTGATTTTAGCTCTAGGTGCATTCAGTGGCAAAGACTCTGTGTGAGTTCCCCAGATATAGAAAATCTTTGTGTGATGGCTTTCTCAGATGCTGCTTGTAGTAGGGATATACAGCATATGTGAGCATATCCACTATCTTCTGTGGGGCCAGAATGCCAGAGGTCTCATTAGGCTTACCTTGTTTCCAGGTGGTGTGCAGTTTCTTTCCCAGTATTTTTTTCACTTGGTTGAACAGTTTAACCTTCAGGCCAGTAGGAGGTGCCCTGAGTAAGAACTGGCTGCAGCTGAAGCAGAGGAATAATACAATACCTCAATGGTGGGCACCTGCGATGGTTCTAAATTACCATTATGTATAACGCTTTCTTAGTTTTATTTGTTTGTTTTACATTTTTATTCAGTTTCTTTTCAGTTTCTAGTTTGTTGAGTTCTTTTTTTATTCTCATGAATAACTGATGAAGTCTATCAAATCATATTTTTTACATATGCCATAAAGCATGTTATTTCATTGGTTAATATGATGGAAAACATATTTTTTAAACAATATGGAAACTCAATAAACCTACAACAGCTAAAACAACTGCAGGGATCAACTCAGCTTGCTCAGTTGTATTTTACGGAAATAGATTTATTTTTAGACTTGGATTCTCCATTTTCTCGCCAGCATTTTTGGCTGTTACTAGGTTTTCTTTCATCCATTCTCATGCTTTACATATTTGTAAACAATTGTTTGGGCGTATTTCTGTGAGTTTATTTCTGGGTTCTCCATTCTGTTTCATTGATATGTTTATCTATGCTCTGTCAATACAACAATCTTTATTACATAGGTACATAGCAAGTCTTGAAATTAGGAAGATTGTTTTCTCTCATTTTATTAATTGTTCAGTTGTTATAGCTGTTGTAGGTTCATTGACTTTCCTTATAAATTTTAGAATAATCTTGTCTATTCTATCCAAAAATCATGCTAGAATTTTTGTAGAAATTTTATTAAACTTGTGTATCAGTTTGGGGATAATTGATCCGTCCCCATTCATTAAGACTGTATATTTCTCCATTTATTTGTATATTTTTATATCTTTCATCAGTGTTTGAAATTTTAAGCATACATTTGCAAATGCTGAAAAATAAAAAGTATATGTCAATCAAAAAAATACCATGTACATTATTTGTATAAAAAACTGTACATGTCTATATGCTCATTGTTAGTACATGTATCTACAATTTATTTGTAATGTTTATTTTGCTTACTGTTACCCTATTGAGCTCACTTATTAGTTCTAGGTACCTTTTTTGTATGGAAGATCTTTGATATTTTCTATATAGACAATCATGACATTTGTAAATAAAAGAGTTCTATTTTTTTCTTTTTGATTCTGTGTCTTTTCTCTTCTTTTTTTCCCTTATTACACTGGCTAAAATTACCAGCACTTTAAAAAAAAACAGTAGTGAGATGAAAGATCTATGTCTTGTTTCTGATCTTAGGCAGAAAACATTCCATTTTTCATCAAATGCAATGTTAGCTATAGTTTTGTAGATGCTTTTATCATATTGAGGAAATTCCCCTCATTTCCTATTTTGAGAGGGTCTTACTGTTGCAGTCAATCATGGGTGTTGGATTTTGTCAAACATTTTTTTAACATCAATATGTGATCATATCATTTCTATATGTAAGCCTGGTAATATAGTGGATTATATTACTTATTATTAAATACTGAACAAGACTTGCATTCCCGGAATAAATCTCTTTCGGCTATGGTGTATAAATTGTGAAAATAGTTTGAATTCTACTTGTTCATATTTTGTTAGAGATATTTGTATCTATATTGATGAAAGTTTGTAAGTTTTATTGTTTTTCTGTTTTATTTGGTTTTCAGTATCAGGGTTATTATATTTTCATAAAAAGAATCGTGCAGTATTCCCTCCACTTCTATTTTCCAGAAGATATTATGTAAAACTAGTGTTAATTCTTTTTAAAAATATTTGGTAGAAATCTCCAACAAAACCACCTGGACCTAGAGATTTTGTCTTTGGAAGTTTTTAAATTTATAATTCAAAATTTTTTCATACGTATATGGATAATCAAATTATCTCTTTCAGATTGAATGAGCTATAGTAGTTTGTGGTAGCTTATTTCGAAAAGTTGATACATTTTATTTACATTGTCAAGTTCATTAGTTTAGAGTTGTTCATTGCATTAATATTCCCTTATTATTCTTTAATGTCTATAGAGTCTTTCATGATATCTATTGAATCGTTCCTAATATTGGCAATTTGTTTCTTCTCTTTCTCCCTTGTTACATATAATTTAGAATTTGTAAATTTTATTGATATTTTCAAAGAACCAGCTCCATGTTTTGTTATTGTCCTCTATTATTTTTCTGTTTTCAATTTTATTGATTTCACACTTATTATTATTTATTTCCTTCCCTCTACTTGCTTTGGGTTTATATTATCAATATTTTTCTAGATTCTTGAATGAAAACTTAGATGATTGATTTGAGGCTTTTTTCTTTTTCCAATATAAGCATTTAATTCTGTGGATTTCCTTCTCAGGAATACTTTAGTAATGTCCCACAAATTTTGATATGCTGTATTTTCATTTTTCTTCAATACAGTGTATTTTTTAAAGTTCCCTTTAGATTTTTTTCTTTGACTCAGGAATTATTTAGAAATGTGTTGGTTAGTTTTCAAGTAATTGATTATTTTCATGTTTTCTTTTAAAATTAATTTATAGTTTGATTTCATTCTGGTTGAAAAACATGGTCTGTATGCTTCAAATTATTTAAAATGTTTATTTCTTTTATTGGACAGGTTAGATCTATCTTGGCACATGCTCCACAGACACTTGAGAAGAAACTATATTCTATTCTGGTTTTGGTGAGTAGTGTGTTCTCGAAATGTTTTTTAGATTCTGTTGATTGCTGATGTTTTTGGGTTCTATATCATTGCTGAATTTTTGTATAGTTGCTTTATTTGTTGTTAAGAGAAGTGTACTGAAGTCTTCAAATATAATTGTGGATTTGTTAATTTCCCCTTTCAGTTCTATCTGTTTTGATATCACATGTTTTAATGTTGTATTGTTTTTTGTGTATATATTTAAAATTGCTATGTCTTCATGGTGAATGATTCTTTATCATTTATTAGAATTCTATTTTGATTTATATATTATGTGTTGGAGAGTATCTGTTGTTATAGCTATATCAGTGGTTGCTCTATATTATATACAAAAAACTTATTACGATTACTACTTCCATCATTTTATCAGGTCAAGTGTGAAGTGTAGAAACCTTACCTCTCATTATGTCCTTTACTCATTCCCAGTTATAATATAATTGTCTTAAATATTCCTTCAACATATATTTAAAAACATATTAGATGTTGTTATATATTTTCTTTTAACCATTAAAGATAATATAAAAGACTCAAGATGTAAAGGAGACTATAGTTTTCACCCACATTTTTTGTTTACCGTGTTCATTCTTCCTTCCTGATGTCTCTTTTATGATTTTCTTTCTGTTTAGAGAATTTTCTTCAGCCACTGTTTAGAGAGGGTATGCTATTCAAAAATATCTTTAGTTTTCCTTCTTCTGTGAATATCTTAGTAAATATGTGTATGTGCATGTGTGTATGTGTGAATGCAGTCTTTAATTTTACCCACATATTAACCATTTATACTTCTCTTTTTTTTTCTGTGTAGTTTAGTTTCTGTTGGATGTATTTTCTTTCACTTGACAGTTATTCTTTATTTCTTAGAGCAGACATGTTGACACCTATTTTCTTAGTTTTTTGTTTTTGTTTTTGTGGAATTGCCTGTATTTCAACTTCTGTTTTGAAGAATAGTTTGAATGAATATAAAAATCTCAGTGAACAGTACTTTTTCTTCTTTCAGTACTTTTAATTCAACCATCTTCTTTATTAATGTGGTAAAAAAATAAAAAAGATCTGAGATCTATCCTCTTAACTTTTAAAGAGTACAGTATTGTTAACTAGTTAACTGTTGTTAACTTTTAAAGAGTACAGTATTGTTACCAGGAAATTGCTGTATAACAGATCTCTAAAACTTTTCATCTTCATAACTGAAACTTTACCCATTGAACAGCAACTCCCCATTCTTACTCTCCCCAATTCCTGGTAACCAGCATTTTACTTCTTGCATCTATGGGTTTGACTCAGGTACTTTATCTAAGTAAAATAAAACTGTTTATCATTCTGTGAATAGCTTATGTCACTTAGCATAATGCCCACAACATTCATATATTTTGTAGTATATGAAAAGATTTACTTATTTTTATGGCTGAATAGTATTCCATTGTATGTATATATTACATTTTCTTTATCCATTCATCCATCAATGGTTACTTTGGTTGTTTCTACGTCTTGGCTACTGTAAATAATGCTACAATGGACATGGAGTACAAATATCTCTTTGAGAGTTTGATTTTAGTACTTTGGGGTAAAAACTCACAGGTGGAATTGCCAGATCGTATGCTAGCTTCCTTTTTTAATTTTTTGAGGGACCTTCAGACTTTTTTTCCATAGAAACTTCAGCATTTTGTATTTCCACAGAGTGCATGAGGGTCCACATTTCACCACATCCTTGCTAACATTTGTTATATGTTGGTTTTTTGATAATGGCCATCCTAAAAGTGTAAGGCAACGTCTCATTCCGGTTTTGAGTTGCATTTCCCTGACAATTAGTGATGTTGGACATCTTTTCATATACCTGTTTTCCTTTCAGTGTAACTTCTTTGGAGAAATTGAATTCAAGTTCTTTGCTCATATTTAATTGAGTTTTTTCTTTTGGTTTGTTTGTTTTCCTTACTTAGTTGTAGAAGTTCCTTATGCATTTTGGATACTATTAATAATATCAGATATATGATTTCAAAATATTTTCTCTCATTAGGTATGTTGGCTTTTTACTATGCTGTTTTCTTTGCTGTGAAGATGCTTTTATTTATTTATTTATTTATTTGATTATTTTTGCTTTTGTTGCCTGTGGTCTTGTGATCATATCTAAGAAATTATAGCCAAGACAAAATTCATGAAACTTTTCCACTATGTTTTCTCCTAGAAGTTGTATGGTTTTAGGTGTCATGTCTAAGTCCTTAATCCATTTTGAGTTTATTTTAGTGAGTTGCGTAAGATATGTCCAATTTTGTTATTTTTCTTGTTGAATATTCAGTTACTCAAAATCATTTGTTGAAAGGACTAGTATTTCCCCATTGTGTGTTCTTGGCACCCTTGCTGAAGATCATTGAACATATGTGCATGGGTTTATTTCTGAGCTCTCTTTCATTCGTCTATATGTCTACCTTTATACTTTATTATTCTTGTTTACATTATGTTTTAATGACTGTAGTTTTATAATATGTTGTGAAATAATGAAGTGTGAGGCCTCTAACTATGTTCTTCTTTCTCAAGATTGTTTTAGCTATTCAGAGTCCTTTGCGGTTCCCAAGATTATTTTAGCTATTCAGAGTCCTTTGTGGCTCCATATGAATATTAAGACTATTGTTTTCTACTTTTATAAAAAATTTCATTAGAAATTAGATAATGATTGCATTATGAGTTTGTAGTAGCCACAGGCAGTATGGACATTTTAACAACACTTAGTCTTCCAATTCATAAACATGGAATATCTTTCCATTAATTTGTGTCTTCTTTAATTTTTTCAAGAATTTTTCTTTACTTTTCAGTGTATAAATTTTGTGCCCTTGTTAAATGTATTCCTTAGTATTATACTTTTTTAATTTAAAAAGAAACTTATTTTTATTATGTTCTCACTTATATTTTTATAATATTGTAAAGAAGATTATTTTCTTATTTTCCATTTCAGATTGTACATGGATAGTACATAGAAACACAAATGATTTTTGTGAGTTGTGAAGTTACAAGATGCAAGTTTTCAAACAAAATTGTGTCTAGCCAACTTACAAGTTTTGAAACAATTAATATAAATCAAAATCAATAAATATTAAATATAAATCCCAAGATAAACCTATCCTAAAGTGTTGAATGAGAAAGTAAGCAAGAGAGTGAGGTCATTAACACAATAAAATATGTTTAAATTGAAACACATAATATCACTAAATAATCACATCTATTTTCAAAGAAAATTATACAAAAATGTATGCCAAAATCACTGAGGAGATAAACTAGAACAATAGGAGTAGCATGGAAAGCGCAGGAGGAAAAGAAAAGATCTTGTACTGACCAAAGAATGCATGAAGAGTGAGGATGTGGAAAGTAGCTCAGTGAAGCTTAGCTTCCTTTTGGGATTCATTAGTTTACAGATAATGCTTAAGACCATTGTTCTGAAAAATAATATTTAAGAAAAGAATGTAGAAAATATATCAGGATTAAACCAAGTGTATGCCATAAGTGTAGTTTTTCTGAAACAAAAAAAATGACAGTGTTTCAAGATTTTGGAAATGTTGAATTGGAATCAATATTCCTGAGAAGTACCATTAGATAAGTACAGAAGGAGGCCTATTTAATTACTTAAATAGGGCATTGGTGAACTTGACAAAAGCAAATCCATATAATGGATTGATCAGAGAAAGACAAACTAGGGGAGAGTGACGTCAGGGTGAGAAAGTGGAGAAATATTGGTAAGTTGTAGGCTTAAAGTTATAGTGAACAGAGAAATAGGATGATACGTGGAGGGTTAATTATATTTATGAGTGGTCTTGTTTTGTATGATTGAAAAATTTAAGATAGTAAAGAAGTATTTGTGAAACAAATAAATGCAATTAGATAGCTACAGTTAATTTAATTTGGGAAAGGTAATGTGACACCTTATCAGTTGGATAGGGAGGAATAAGAGTGAATCCAAACATGGGTTATAAGAATGCTCAATGATGTACAAGGAAAAATGGATAACCATCACAAGGAAACCACAAAAAAAATCCAGGAATTGGATGAAAAATTGACTAAAGAAATTGAAATATTAAAGAAGAATCAATCCGAACTCCTGGAAATGAAGGACTCATTCAAGGAACTTCAGAACACTGTGGAAAGCATTAAGAACAGGGTAATGAGACAGAAGAAAGAATCTCAGAGATCGAAGACAGCTCCTTCAAAATGAATAAGTCAGTCACAGAGATTGAGCAGAAAATTAAGAAAACAGAAACAAGCTTACAAGAGATGTGGGATTATGTGAAAAAATCAAACTTGTGTCTAATAGGGGTGCCAGAAAATGAAGAGGAAGCCACGCAAGGGCTGGACAACCTATTTCAAGATTTAATAGAAGAGAATTTCCCAGGCCTTGCTAAAAATCTAGATATACAGATACAAGAAGCGCAGCGGACCCCAGGGAGATTCAATCCAAATAGAAAGACACCAC
>CAUYSK010007858.1:0-23000 GCA_963575035.1 Avahi laniger
GGTGAGAAGGCCGTGGTGGCAGCCATCTGTCCCAAGGGTTTGTCATCTACCTGGACTTTTGTTGAAGATTAGTCAGAGTAGCCCTATTTTCCACATTGTAGAGAAACATCATTACATCTCAATAAAAGGGGGTGGAGAGCAAAGGAAAAGCAAACACTTCCATCTTCCTCTCCAGCTCCCCAAACTATGTTTTATATACGAGGAAGGGCTATTTGATCAGCCTGGCTGGCTTCATTCAGGCTCTGAAAATCGGAGGGAACACAGTCATTAGAAACCAGCCTGGTGTCCCCCCAGTCCCCCAGCGGAGTGATTTCGTCTTTTATTACAACAAAGCTCAGGCAGTCATGTATCAGCTCAAGCTATAAACCTGCCTTCTTCATAGATCAAGTTCAGTTTCCCAACTAATTGGAGGGAAACAAACCCACTCCTGGGTCAAACTGAGAAAATTTCCCCATCTCTGTATGGGACCTGGCTCTGTCCTAATCAAGAGGTAAGGACCTGGGGGCCCGGGTGTTCCATGTGAAGCTCTGGACAGCCGGGGGGTCAATGGGAGGACACCCCATAAAGAGATATTAGAAATAACAATGCATGAAAAGACAGGGTCCTAGTAACAGCCTAACTATTGGTACTCCCTGAACATTGGTTGAAATAAGGCAAGAAACTAGGAGCAATTGGATAGCAGTTCCCAATTCTTAACTGAACGGTTTAGATAGGAGCTGAGAGAATAATAATAGTAGCTAGAATTTATTGAGCCAATCATTTTTAATGCACCATTTTCCTTAACCCTCACAATAACCTTCTCAGGTGGACGTTCTTCTTATTAATATTTCCATTTTACTGATGAGGAAACAGAGGCTCAGAGAGGTTAAATGACTGGTCCAAAGTCACAGAGCGAGAAGTGGTGGAGCAGATATCTGAGCTGCAGCTGACTCCAGAGCCGGTCTTAGCCCCTCTGTGGCCCACATGGCTCAGGTGGCAGATGGATGTGATGGCAGAGCACGTCGGCCCTGTCTACAGTGAGCAGTGTGCAGGGTGGGGAGAAAGGGAACAGCCCTGCAAGCAGGCACTGAGGAGCAGGCTCAGTCCAGTGGGGAAGGGATCAGGCTTTGCGGTAGGATGGTAACAGTCCATGTCGCAAAGACGAGGCCAATTTACCACATGAAAAATTTTTGAGCTTTGAGATAAATGGTGTAGTCATTCACCGAGACAGAAAGTAGCACTATGGTGGGCAGCAACAAGTTTAGGGAGCTCCCTAAACTTTTCTATTTCTCTTTATGAAAGCAGAAGACCGGAAAATTGTCTGTAATTATTGAGCCATCGGCGCTTAATTACAACACCTCTTGCATGGGCCAACATGGCAGATGACTGCACCGCATTAGTGAGTGTCCTGGAGTCCTCCTCTCACCCCCAGCTCTACCTGGAGACACACTGGCAAAGGAAGCTCTCCCAGCGCACCCTGGGCAGCAGAGGGCTCGGAGCACAGGCTGTGTGGTCAGACAGACCTGTGTTCGCATCTTGTCTCCACCACTTACTACCTGAGTAAATTTAGACACTTTGCCTAACTTCTCCGAGCCACACTTTCTTCACCTATAAAACGGAGGCTATAAAAATACCTTAGCACCAGGTAATGTTAGGATAAACTAAAAAGATGAATGCATGACACCTAGGACAAAGCCTAGCATATAATAAGCATTCCAAGAAAAGCAATTATTATTATATTTTCCCACCCCTTCATCTTGCCCATTTGAAGCTTAAAGAGGAAGAGGCGAAGCAAGTGAAATTGCTTACATAAAAGCCAGAGAGAGCCTGGCTCTCCCACCAAAGGCAATAATTACAAAGCTGCTTCAGAGCACAGAGAGTTCCAAGAATGGAATACACATTTGGAACAAGTTCATTAAAAAATTGCTTACTCATAAAAGCCACTATCGTTAAGGCCTGACAAATGGAAGACACGGCACCGATAAATAAGAAGCCGCAGTAAACAAGCCGACTACACCCAGGGTCCCTTGATTGCCGTCTTCCCATCCTTCAACTGTTTCTTAACCTTTTATGGGGTTATAATGACAAGTTCGGGTAGGTTTTATGCGCCTGTTTACTCTGAGTTTTCCTCAAATTCCAAATAGAGAGAAGAAGCCTCCAGGCTTGTGTGCTTCGTCTCCCAGAATGCAACGAGACAGCCGTGGCCCCGGCAGGCCTGGCTCCCCTTGTGCCTGCCGTCATGGCCTACCTAGAGTCCCCTGGACCCCCGGCACCTCTGCTCCAGTGCCTCCTCTCACATCTCCTGAGTCCACTCCAGGAAGAGCTGTCTCCCTCCCAGTCTGTGCCCTGCTCCCAAATAGGGTCACCTTCACGGTAGTGCAATGAGTCCTAAATGGAAAGTCAGGTGACTCGGACGACAATGCAGCCCGGACACTTACTAACTAGACATTGTTACTTAACTTCTCTGAGTCTCAGTTTTGCTGTCTATAAAATGGGGATAATGAATTCCCTTCATAGTGTTCCCGGAAGGTTACATAAGTTTATAGTCATCAACTTGCCCTATAGAGTGTCTGGCACACGTGGCAGATGCTGCAGGTAGTCAATGGCAATGATTAAGCACCCCATATCTGAGCTCAGTCCCACGAACTTGGGGGCAGGGGTGGCAATGGGAAGAGAGGGAATGCCCGCAAGGGTCTACCCTCTGAGTTTTGTGTCCCCGTGCAATAGAGATCAATAAGACTTGAGAAGCTTCCAAAGGGTTTCCAAGTGCAGATATGACCCAGGAAATGGGGTGAAGAGAGCTGGGTGCAGGTACCCTCCCCCCCACTCACCCTGCCCCCACCTTCCCCGCCCTGCAGGACTTGGCTATGCCTTGCTCCCGTGCCAAGGGAAGGCCAGTAACATCAGAAAGGAAGCAGCTTAGTGCTTTTACAGAGCCTGGGGCCAAACACAAACTCATGCCAGCACTTACCAGAAACCATGGTAAATCTTACAAATTCTTGCATAACAAGAATTTTTTGAGCCCACATTCTCCTTTTCCACTCAAGCCCTACCTACATGACTACAGTTTTTCAGGAGGTTAAAACAAAAACTATGTGTCACTTAGTTACACAAATCAACAGCCAATTTGGGCTTTGAAAACCTGTATTTATTTTGTAAAAAGGGGACTAAAACATTAAGTAAGGAATTTGGGGAGCCAAATCCTTCCACAGCAAAATTTTCTAAAGAATCAGCTTTCTGTGTGTGGGTACCCATTGTGCTTAGAGACAGGAAATATCTGGCTTGGATTTGAATATGCAAAGGCTAGGTTGTTAGCCATCCACTGTCTTATTCTAGAAATATTTATGAATACCCACTGTGTGCAAAGCATTGTGCTAGGTGCTGAGACACAAAAATCAGAAGGTTCAAGAAGTAGAGGCAGAGGCCAGGCGCGGTGGCTCACGCCTGTAATCCTAGCACTCTGGGAGGCTGAGGCGGGCGGATTGTTTGAGCTCAGGAGTTCGAGACCTGCCTGAGCAAGAGCGAGACTCCCTCTCTACCAAAAATAGAAGGAAATTAGTTGGACAGCTAAAAATATAGAGAAAAAAATTAGCCGGGCATGGTGGCGCATGCCTGTAGTCCCAGCTACTTGGGAGGCTGAGGCAGTAGGATCGCTTGAGCCCAGGAGTGTGAGGTTGCTGTGAGCTAGGCTGACACTACGGCACTCACTCTAGCCAGGGCAACAAAGTGAGACTTTGTCTCAAAAAAAGAAAAAAAAAAAATGAAGTAGAAGCAGACTGTCTCTCAACCAAGATGCTGCTGGAGACTCTTCTCAGTGATCTTTTTAGCCTTAGCAACAGGGCATGCGTTAATATATCATTAGAATCTTCATTCCACTGACTCCTGCTCCAAACCAGCATCTTGGTCGGAAGATAATGGTTGGTCCCTCTGATTTAACTGTAAGCTCCTTGATGGGGGATAAGAACAGGGTCTTAAATTTTTCTCAACACCAGGTTTAATGCCAGTCCTGCCCCTACAAGGCACTCTAGGGCAGTTGGGCAGGCCTGGGCTCTGAGCACTGGGGCATTCTGAGCAGGCACCACTGACAAAGTGATTCAGCTCATTTAAGCTGCAGCTTCCTCACCTGTAAAGTGGAGACGCTTCCGATTTGCAGAGGTTGGAGGGAGGAACAGAGAAAGGGTCTGTAATGAGCTGGCCAGGGACCTGTTCTACAGTAGGAGACCAGTGCATCATGAGAGCTCCTATTATTAAAGGTAGACCCTTCCCAGGGTCCCATGTGAGGGGGTCCAGTGACACCAGGGTGCAGGCAGGGGTTGTAGACTATGGAAAGTCAGATGCTACAGCTAAAAAAAGAAAAAAGGCTCGAGTGAATTTTTTCCCCATTTTGCTAAAATAATATGCTCCAAGCCTGAGATCTTTTCACTCCTGTCTGCCGCCCGAAACTCATTTCTCCAGCAGAGATCTAAGCCACCATAAATCCCATCTGGGGTCAAAATGGCTGACACAATTTTAACTACAAGAGAGCACGGCATAAATGGTGTCATTATTATCCTCAAGGGCTGCTCTCTGCCTTTTCTAGGGGACAAAAGAAAAAGTCATATTTTTTAACCTAGAAATATATATTAATAGTATTCTAGAATTTTTGTGGGACAGATTCAAGAATCCAGAAGCACAAAAATTATTATAGGAAAGTATGACCAGACATAAAGTGAACAACCTTTTTGCTCCTTTTTTAAAATCTCCTTGCTGCTATCCTACCCCAAAACCTAGAGAAGCTGTTTCTAAGTTATAAAATCAGCTCTGCCTTCAATCTCCTGTGACTCTCAGTCCTTTATATTCTGTAACCAGATCTGCTCTAGTGAGGGACACTCACTCATCACTGAGACCACATGCTTCCTCCTGGGGAGGTACAATCTGCAACATGATTCTGACACTAAGCACCTAGAGTTAGCACGGACTCCACAAATTAAGAGGACAGTCCCCAACAAGACTGCCTCGCTACAGTCATCAGCCACACGTTCAAGGGTGTCCAGGCCACCTGTACTTCTGACTAACTGGCTAAAAATTTGTGGGTTCCTACAGCCCCCTCAGGTTCAATGAATCACTAGAATGACTCACAAAACTCAGGAAACTGCTATACTTATGATTAAAGCTTTATTATAATATAAGGGATACAAATCAGGGCCAGCCAAATGCAAAGATACACAGGGCAAAGTCTGGGAGGGTCCTGAATGTGGAGCTTCTGTGGCCCCTCCCTGTGGACTCAGGATGTGCCACCCTCCTGGCACATTGACATGTCACCAACCAGAAAGATCATCTGAGCTTCGGTGTCCAGAGTTTTCACTGGGGTTTCATCATGTAGCATCACTGACTCACTGGCCAAGGGGTTAAACTCAATCTCCAGACCCCTGCTCTCCCTGCCCCCCAGGTTGGACCAATACCCTGTGGCTCAAAACCCTAACCTTCTAATAACATAGCTGGTCTCCCAGCATGCCCAGGCCGCGTCCTTAAACTATCTAGGGGCTCACTGTGAGTCATCTCATTGGCATATACTCAGGCAGAGAGGTCCCATGGGCCACCATGAATAACAGAGACACTCTTATCACTTGGGAAATTCCAAGGATTTGTTTAGAAGCTTCCTCCCAGTAACCCAGGACAAAGATCAGGCCAATACTTTATTATACAACAGGAGGAAAGTTTCTAGAATCCTAGAAACAATCTAGACCCAAATGCTTGTTCACCTGTTGCCAACTTCAGCAAGTTATACTGTTTCCTGATGACTTCTCAGTCTCTTTGTTTTGGGTACCATTGTGCCTGGCCAACGTCATTTCCACTGGTCCCCATCACAAAATCTGCCTCCCACCCCCGCTGCTCTATCTCAGTCTCCCCAGACAAGTCACGGAATACTGAGAGAACCTCAGGTGCACGAACAAATAAGACCAGTAGGACAGAGCCCCTAATATTTAAAAGCGAGCAGAAGAAGAGAGGCCCACAAAGGAGTCTCTTCAGTAGGGAAATCTGGCTGCTACCCGTGGTCATGGGAGCCCAGGAAAAAGTTTTTCACTCTGCAGGGAAGAACCAACATGTGTCAACTACTGCAGGGAGGTCAAGGAAGATAATGGCTTAAAAGTTGCCATTGGATTCCTCAATAAAGTAGTCATTCATGACCTTGCTGAGAGCAGTTTCAGTAGAGTGATGAGGGCAGAAGCCAGATTGCAGTGGTTAGAATACAGAGTGGGAAGGAAAGAAGCACAGAAACAGCTACACATGTCTCTTTACAGAGAAAGCAGTGGGTGAAAAGTGCCACGGGGCCAGAAAGGACTTGGTTATACAAGAAGGAAGGCTTGAACATGTTCAAGAGCTGATAGGAGGAGGGCAAGAGAGAGAGGGACAGGATGAATGCACAGGGAAGAGAGAGGGAGAAGTGGCCAAGCCAGGCTGCTAAGAAGCCAGGAGGGAAAAGCTCCAGAGGACAAGTGGGGGGACAAGCCCAGACAGGGAGAGGCTCTTCCCCCATGATATCCAAGGTGCAGGAGGGAGGCATGGGTGTAGCTGGAGGTAGCTTACAGGTTTGGTAACAACGAGTCAGGGGGAAGGATGTTCTCATCTTTGGCTTCTACTTTCTCTGTGAAGTAGAAAGCAGTGTCCAATGCTTACCTTGTGAAGGTCAAATATTTGAGGGGAGGAGGAGAGTGAAGGAGGCAGGAAAAAGCTAGTCCAGAGAACTAGAGAGGGCGCTAACTTAGGGACCCAGGAACAATTACAGAGCAACCGCTGAGAGCAGTGGAGTCTGGGAGCCAGGAGGCTGTGGAGAATAAACCTACAGATGTGTGTGGGTTTCTCTATGACATTCAGCAACGCAGGTAGAGAAGGCTGATACTTTACTAGCTCCAGGGTCAAGGTTTTGCTAGCCAAGTCCAAAAGAGAAACAATGAAGCACCGATGTTAGCAAGACAGAGGCTGAAGCACAACCGAGCTGGAGAGGGTGTGCCGAGGGGCCTGTAGATATGAAGACTGCAGAGAGAGAGGGTGAGATTGATGGTCTGGGAGTCCCTAGTTAAAAAAAAATAGAAATAATGTGAATTATTGAGTAAAAGAAGTAGAAAGATAGGCGGTTGGAGGCGGTGACCTAAGTGAGGACAAGGTCCAAGCTGGGGCCATGTAGGTGCGTGGCTCAGGTGGAGGGCACATGCGGGTGAGAAGTGGGAAGATGCAAGAGTGGGGGTTCAGGGTGTCACTGGGCATCCTCATGAACACGCCCAGGATGGGAGCAGGGTTCGGACGGAGGGAAAGACTGGGAGTCACGTCCCGCTGTCTTGAGTGAACGGGGAGAGTGAGTAAGAGACCGCTAGACGAGGATGAGGAAAGGCCGGATGGAAATTACAAATCAGAGGCCTACGGGCCACGTCCGATCAATAGCCAGGTTTCCTTTGGCTGGCACAGCGGGTTTTTGCTTATTTGTTTTATGATGGATTACTACCTACCTTTTAAAAATCAGGAGAGTTCATACAAAAGTCTGGATTCTTTGGAAGGTTGCTCTTAAAAACCTTGAGGATTTGCAACACGGGGCTCATTTCCCTCCGCCATGAGCTGCGGAGCAACTGTACCCTTTTCCAAGTATCATGGGGTCTCTGGCTCACCCCACACCCCGCCCACCATGGGGCTTGAGCTTTAGCTTCTATATTCCAGCCCTTGTCACATTTCACTGGGGACCTCAAGGAAAGTGCAGGCAATGCCAGCCAGCATGAGCTGAAAAGGGGCCAAGACTTTCACAGGAATCATTTTGGGGACTGGTGGTGGGGAGCAGGGATGGTGCAGTGCCACCTGCCGAACCTGAGATCTGGGGAATAGCAGTCTCCCCCTGAGAAGGCTGCGGGGAGGTGGAATATTCGAGGGACGTCTAGGTCCACATAGAAGGGTGGACGGAACAGAGCAGCGGATGAAGAGTCCAAGATTATGAACGAGTTCATGCATTGTGGAAATTCCAGGGATAGACATGAAAGTGTTGGTAGGAGCCGGGCCAGGTGCGAGGAAGCACAGAGCAATAGCATAGGACAGGAAGTCACATGGGAAAACATCCATTTGAAATGTCAGCCTCTAATGAGAAGCCTCAAAAATTTCATACAAATTACTCTTGGGAGCAGCCTGGTGGCTGAAGTAGAGTCACTGACTTGGACCCTGGGCACCCAAATTCCCTCGGGAGGGTCCCTGCCAGGACAGCTCCGAAACACCTAAAATTAACCTTAACACCAAGGCACGGGGACTTGAATCAGGGTAGGTCTGTTTGAAAATTTCACCAGCGCTTGGCTCAAGATCTAGGAGAAAAAAGTAGAACCTCTTCTACCTTCTCTTCCCTCACCGCACGGATTTCTAGCCCCATCACACTAAAACTCTTAGCTACGCATTTCGGCCAAAATAATAAGTATTAAACGGACTTTTGTGAGCAGGCCAAGGAAGCTGGTCACTCTATTAAAGGACTATTTTACAAGTAAACTGTGTTCCAGGTTCTAAAAAACCAACTTGTAAATTTCAGCACACAGCTAATCAGTAGGGTAAAGATTGCCTATATATCGAACCAAATTTCAGAAAACATGTAAAGGTTTCAGCTTGTTTTGCTCAATAACACTATCAATCAAGGCATCTGGGCTTACACCTTCTGACAGTAACTACGTATTCATCAAAGACTTTCTTGGTTCATTTTACAAAGAGCTTCTTGCCCACCCCTCCCTGGAATCAGCCCGGGCTCCTCCTGAAGTTCTTTGGGAGGTTCTAAGAGGCTGCGGACATGGTGGCCCTGTGGCCCTCACTGCAGGCTTTGGTCCCTCAACAGGGGATTACTGGGGTAAGTGGCGTGACCTCAAAGATCGACACAGAGGTGAGGCTGATCCGTCTGCCCCTTGTTCTACCACACTGTGAAACATCACACACTCTCTCTATGCCCTTCCTCTCTCAGTACCTTGCTATCCGATCTTAAACAAACTCAAGAGAGATCTGTGATCTCTCTTTCCATTCAGATTTCCTATTGTAAATTTTCTTCCTCTTTTGCCTTTTTCTCTGTTCTCTGCTTGTCAAAAAAGGAGCAATAAAAGGAATCGAAGAACTCACTCTTCTCACCTTGTCTCACTGCCGCCTAAACAAGAAAATGTCTTACTGAAAAAAAGAGGGTGGAGTGGTGAGGTGGGGGGAGAAAGATGATATTTAATTTTATTGGGGAGAACGAATCATTGCTGGAGAATGCCTGTGGCTAAATGAGACCATCAAACCGAGAGCGGAGCGGTGAGGCGCACGCACAAATATGAAGTAATATCTTTCTACTCCGAGGGAAGCTGACACTCAATTTCAGAAGCTTCAGGCAGGCAGCCACAGCTACCTTCTTGGAACCATTTTCAACTGCTCCTACTCTCTGCAGCGAAAGCTTAAAAATGCAAATGAAATGGGGCCATTTAAAGAAAAATATCCCTTCTAACTGTGCTCTGGGAAAGGAAAAAAAAAAAAGCCTATAGCTCAGAGGGCAATCTTAAAGTCAATGAAACTCAGCAGCGCTGGGTGATGCTTCATACTGATGGATAATGTGCGCTGTGCTTCTCCCTCATGAGTTTAGAAGTATTTAAAGAAAAGGGTAAAATCACCCTGTTTAAGAGATTAATTTCTTTTCTGAAAAAATGTCTGTTTTTGCTGTCACTTCTCGTTTGATGAAGGGTAAAACCAGAGCTTTTTCTAAACGTTTGCTGCTGAAAATTACCAAAAGTCTATGTGTAGCTGGGAAAGGTGGTTGGGAACAACACCCTCAAGAGATCAAGTCCTGCCCCATTGTCTCAAGCAAATCTGTGGCTTATATTATCGTGAAAGCCATTGTAAAAGTATTTCTTCGGGGACAGAGATTCTAATAATATGCCGAACATTTATTGAACACTAAACACCAGGGACTGAGCTTATTACTTTACATGAATTATCTCACTTTCATAACTCCCTTTCCCCACAAAGACACACACACACACACACACACACACACACACACACACACACACAGAGTAGGTTTATTACTCTACCCATTTTACAGGTGAGGCAACTAAAGATACAGAGATCAAACAACTTGCTTATAGTCACATAGCCCAAAAGTGGCCAGGCTGGAGTTCCAGTTCAGACAGTCAGCTCCAGAGCCCAAAGCTACACAATGCTGTGTGGTCCATAACATCCTCTCAAGGAATGTTCGTTTCAATTCCATTCAGTAAGCCTCACCAAATTAACATAACTCAGTAAATGATGTCTTGCTTTCAAATTTCCTTCTTTGAAATGGTAAAGCCCTTTACAAAAAGACCGCGTTGATAACAGAAGGTAGTATTTGGTGGGCAGGCACTGTAAACCTAGGGCTGCGGGACAAAGTGGGCACAGGGGCAGTTAACCAAGGACACTTTGTACTTCACGCCCTTCATGTGCTTGGGATACAATTGGAAACCTGTCTCTACTAAGCCACTTAACTCAATAGAAGTACATCCATTGATTTGGAACCTACATTTTTCTTGGTGCCGCTCAAGTACATTTTCCCACTTTCCAGTGAGGTATTTGAGCCAGCTGCCAGCCTCACCGCCTTCTCTAATTCTTAGGGAAAGAGTACAGTCTGAAGCTGACAATATGCAGAGCAATAAGCACTCTCCTACACTGCTGGTGGCAATGGAGATTGATACAGTCATTGGGGAAAATCATTTGGCATTATCTCGAAAATTTGGAGCTGTGTATACCCTACAACCCAGAATTTCCGATCTTATGCATGAGCACCAGAAGTCATGCATATGAATGTTCCTTGCAGCCAGCATATATAAAAACTTTTGACACTGATCTATTGAAAATAAATTAATTACAGCAGCATGCATGTATCAACACGGATGAACCTTATAAGCATAATGAGCTAAAGAAAGAAGTGACAGATGGAAACATAGCGTGTGATACACATAATGTTCAAAACAGGCAAAGCTAAGCTATTAATACATTGTTTAGGGATACGTAATAGGTAGTAAAGCTATTTTATTTATTTATTCATTTTTAATTTGCATCACATGGGCAAGAGGGGGAGAGAGAGAGAGAGTGTGCAAAGCTATTTTTTTAAAAAAGCAAAGAACAGGTCATCGCGAAAGTCTGGAGAGTGGTCACCTTAGGGAAGGGAGGAACACGATGGGAAAGGGCACCTGACTGGGGATGGGGGGTTCTAGGATACTGGCAATGCCCCAGTATTGAATCTGGATGGGGCTAAAAGGGTACCCATTCCTGAAATATTCATTAAACAGTATATAGTAAAATGCATGTTGGTTATCAAACATGGTCTTTTGTGGGTATATTATATATGAATATACTTTTATCCTAATATCAAGAAATATCCCAATATCAAGAAAGTATGTATCTTGGCTCAGTCTATGGCATACAGGGATCCTTTGTTTTTGTGTGGCATTATAGAAGCTCTGAAATCATTGGGGCTCTTCTTAGAAATTCCCTCTAGAGCATGTCACCATGAGATTGTCCTATCCCTGTTTGGGTGCCTACAATTACAGGAAACTCAATACCTTTCACATGAGGCCATTTATTCTTCTTTGTTTAGAGTTTACTCCATAGGCAATGGAGCCTCCAATTTGTTTTTTAATTGTGGAAAAACATACATAACATAAAGTTTACCATTTTAGCCATTTTGAAGTACACAGCTCAGTAGCAGTAAATCCAGTCGCATTGCTGTGCTACCATCGCTATCCTCCATTTCTAGAACTTTTCGTTTTCCCAACCTGAAACTCTGTACCCATGAAACAACAGCTCCCCATTGTGCCCTCCCCCAAGTCCCTGGTAACCATTATTCTACTATCTGCCTCTATGAATTTGACTACGTCAGCACTTCGTGTAAGCAGAATCATATAATATTTGTCTTTTTGTGACTGGCTTATTTTATTTAGCATAATGTCTCCAAGGTTCATCCATATTGTAGTATTTGTCAGAATTTCTTTCCTTTTGAAGGCTAAATAATCCTCCATTGTACATATGTACCACATTTTGTTTATCCATTCGTCTATGGGTGGACACTTGGGTTACTACAACCACCTTTTGGCTCTTGCGAATAATGCTGCTATGAACATGAGCGGAAGCCCATTTCTTCTTGACTGTTAATAAGTTTTTTCTTATGCTCACCTAAAATTTGTCTCCTTATAACTTCTGCTGGTTGATCTTCATTCTACTACCTTACATCCTTGCAAGGCAAATCCTCTCCCTTTTCCTCACAAGGAAACCTCAGACATGGGAAGACAACCTTGACATTCTATTTGCCTCTTCTTTAGTCCAGATATTATGAAGTTCTTTCAATCATTTATTCTTTCAATCATTTCCCCTATGACATATTTTCCATGTCCTTCATCAGCCTAACATGCTTCTCTGGATTCATTACAGATTACATTAACTTTCAGGAAAACCTCATCTCACTATTGTTTTGTCTTTTGCTTATGGTCCATAAAAAGCCCTTCACCGAAAAGCCCTCTTTCTTTTGCAGTGTTAGCATCTGCAGAACCAGGTCTCCCTTGTTCTGTGGTTGTGCCATTGATTTTTTTTGAGCTTCAGTGCAGTAGATTAACATTTATATGTGTTAAATCTTATCTTCTTGAATTTGGACCGGACTTCCAGTCTACAGAAATACATTTAGTGTTATTCCACATGACTCAATGTCATAAAAAAAGGAAATCATATTTGTCATTGTGTTCCTTCGAATTATTGATTTATATGTTAAACAGAACATAATGAAAGCAAAGGTAAATCTCACTAACTTCCTCTTCCAAATTATCACTTAGCAACCCTCTTTAAATACATAAATTCAACCAACTGGAAATCCACATAACTTCGATATTGCCTAATTCAACTATCATAGTCTTATACACTAGAATATCATAGAACACCTTGGCAAATATGTCATGGAAACCAAGAAATTCTAGGTTTATGGACCATCACAGACTTGCCAGTATAGTCAGTCCATAACGGGTGGGTTTATGGTAGCAGTATCCATATTGGCTGCTAGCGATCACCTCATTCTTTTCTAAGCATGTACAAAGCATGAGTTTACAGTACTGTTGATAAGTTTTAGCAGATCCAATGTCCAGTTCTCTCAGAGGTGGCTTCCAAAACTCTTTTCCTCTCTTTCTGAAAAGTAGAAGGAAATTTTTCTATTTCTAATATTCTGGGAACTTTTCCATTCATCATGATTGTGGAAAACAAGAGTTTTGAGCTTTCATCTGCAAATGTCTTTATTATATAAGGATGCAACCACCTGGAGTGGGATCTGATTCAAAATGACATGTATTACCATCTTCCCAACCATCCTTAACTTACGCATTCTAACCTCTCTTACTTGACTTCCCTGTTCTCCATAGAGACTGAACTTAAACTCCCACTGGGTTTCCATCTTCTCTCATCCATTGATGTTACAATATCCTCAAGCAGTCAGCCCATCCATTCTTGGTCATTTTCATTGTTCTTCTTGCACTTTTAAGCCATTTTGTTGGTTGGGAGAAGATTTGTGGTTCCCAGTAGAAAAGAAGGAAAAGATAGATATCCAGGTACCCAAACTGACACCAAGTCGGTTCTTCCACTATAGAATGAAGGTTTCGCCATACCAGCTGTGCAACTCTTAAAATTGGAATAAGAGAACAAAAGAAACTAAGTCACATCAGATAGATGTGGAAATCAACCCCACTCATTGCCATTTTATTGACCTGGGGAATATCAGGCCTCAGTACTTCCATATCTCACATGAGGAGCTGGATTCAGTCTTCTAAGCAGAGTCACTAGTGGAACTTTGAACAGGGAAATTCTCTGCATTGTAGAACTATCTCACACTCTGTAGAATGCTTAGCATCCGTAATTTCAGGACACTAAATGCAGTTGTGCACCTGGGTCATTATCACTGTGAAAATCCAAAACAACCATAAACATTTCCAAATGCCCCTAGATGTGTTCCACTGGTAGATGATCTTTAATGTCCCTTTCAGCTCTGAATTTCTGGATTTATTATATAATTCTTTGCAGTCAGATGCTTTGAAGTTTTAAATCATTAATAACTTTACGTTAGGTTTTAGTCAATAATGTATTAAATATTATTGGAAGTCTGGATGAAATAGAGGTTGTCTATTCAATTACAGCAGACATGCAACATTTTTATTCAATTTTTTAAAATTAGCAGGAGTAACTAATTACAAATCTAGACACTAAGAAAAATGGGTACACAATTAATCATTTAAGTCCATCGGATGAAGAGCTTAGAGGAATGAAAAATGCTGAGAAATTCTTACCACAGTATCACAATAAAGAAAAGCAAGCTGCTAAATCTGTATCTTTTTCCTTTGTTTTAAAAGAATGAAAGCCTAACATATTTCTTATTCTCTACTCTACCTTGAAATTCTTCTGCAGATCAAAAGAATTTCTCCAAATCCAGGAGAATTATCTTCCCGCTCAGAACTGTATATTTACCTTGTCTCAGAGCAAATAATTTAGTCCACCAACATCGTGCCTTCCAAGGAGGCTTATTTTTTATCCTTCCCCTTTACAATACCTTCCTGTCCCCACCCCACCCCAACACACACACCAGCCCCTTCTCTCACCCCCACCGCCATCACCACCCCCCTCAAGGGGAGCTAGAATGAGAGTCAGCTGGCTTCCCTTCTGCAGAAATCGGTATGACCATTCTGTGCAATGCCGGGGTCTCTGTAGGCAACATGTTCCGTAAATGTTTTCCCAACGAAGCAGAAGGCCACCCTCCCACAAAGATATCCAGCCCCTTCCAAGGCTTCTGAGCAAGTCCAGACAGAGAAGGAAAGATTGTGAAACTGAAGATGGCTCTTTTTTTTCCCCCCTTGGTAGAGGAATGAAAAATGGGGAAGGAGTACTTTTAAAACAATGAATTCTGTCAGGCTTCCTTTCCCTTCCCAACAGTTCTAGGATCTAGCATCAGCAAAACATGTTATATCATGTTCTGGTGTGGAGACGAAAAGTGAAGGAATTCAAACAGCGATGGGTGGGGCTTTAAGACACTTGGCTTCTCTACATATTAGTATCTTCTCTTACTGCTATTTTTCTCCTTTCTTACTGGTCTTTGGGCAAAGGGAAAAGACTGCAAAGGATTTAGGGGCTCCACAAAAAAGGAGGGAAGGAACAGCATATGTGAGAAACCGAGATGTGCATAGCTACTTGAAGAAATTGAAATTTGAGCCCAAACCTCAAATTCATTTTTGCTTTTCTGCTAATTATCTGGCATGGAGAGATAGCCCTGGGGCGGCTACTCTCCCAGCAAATGAATCTAAGTCTCTAGACTGGATTGGAACCAGGCTTCAGACAAAGGCTGTGTAATACCCACAGCTCTTTCTGCCATATACAGAAGAAATGGAACTAGCTATTCTTTATTAAGGACAGAGCCAGAAAAAAATGGGTTCTTACTGTAGCTGTTGGGATCTAGGTTCGCTAATGAAGCTACTGGCAATGTGTCCCGTAACAAAAGGATATTGTGAAACATTTCATCCAGAAGTCTTAATATCTGAAGAGTTTCTCATCTCTGTCCTGTGTCTTATCTGGTCTTTTCAGGAGGCAGTAGAGTTGGTAATAGCTCCATTCTTCTTTTCTTCCTTTCTCCATTTCTTAATTTAGCAAACATTTATTCAGTATCTATTGTGTTGGTTTTTGTACTTGAAACTTGGAGCGGGAAAAGGGAAACCAGCAAGAGCCTTTGGATTCAAACACAGGTGATTTATGTCTATGGTCTGCACCAGTGTAGCAATAAGGGGAATGAACAGAAATGATTACACTCAAGGCATATGAAGGTGGTAGAATTCATGGATTTTGATGACAAATAGCATATGAGGGTGAGAGGGGGAGAGAAAAACCAGGAGTAACGCCTAAATTTCTGGCTTAATCCACTGAGTGAAAGGTGTTGTCATTTACAGGGAAAATAAACACAGGAGTGTTTGGAATAGAAAGTTTGGGGGGAAATATGATGAATTCAATTTTAGACAAGTTGAGTTTGCATTGCATGTGGAATATGCAAGTGGAGAGATCGAAGAGACAGAGAAATGGGTCTTGTGCTTAGGGCAAAGGTCTGAGCTAAAGACGTGAATTTGGGAAGCACTAAATGTAGGCAATTCATTAAGGGGGAAGAAAGGAAAGGCTGGAAAAGTTGTGTGTATCTTTCTAGCTCCCAAAGGGATAAGAAGACTCAAATGAAAATCCCACAGTGCTTTGGGAATTGATCACAAGCCTGGATTCCCAAGAAAGATGCTGGATTAGTGGGGGAAATCCCAGTAAGTCACAAAAGGCAGCCTTTGCTGGCCCAGAGCACCAGCATCTTTCGGTAACAGGCAAACTGAACCCTGAGCAGCATCTGCACAAAGCCTCCCTTGCCCCCTGCCAGGCCTAGCCAATGATGGCATGACCGTCACCCAGAGCACAGCAAAGGCTTTACGAGCAGAGCTCCCTGCATTCAGCTACACAGCACTGCCAAATCCAGCTTCCTCAAAATGCTTTCACACCATGGGAATTAAGCAGAAGATTCTATCCTTTTAAAAATTATTTTTTAAGGGAAGTTGACCTGGTTCCATCCCAAGAGCTTTACCATCTTCCCAGCCCTTCCTGCGTTGGCCTCCAGGAAGAAATGAGAAATCGGAAGAAAATCCTAAAGGTCTTATTATTAAATGACACTTAAACTCTTCTGCCAATATAAAAGCATCAGAAACATATACGTTTTCCCAAAACATCCACATCCGTAGCACAAATATGATTTTAGGTTACCAGGAAGGGTTTTTCCCAGAAATGGCCACTAGAACATTAACCGATGAAAGAGAAAAATAGCAAGTTCATCTTCAGAATTGACTCAGGCCCATCTTATTCCAATTTCTGGCCAAACTAAAAAAAAATCACACCAGGAGCATTTTCTGGAAGAAAATCCTAGTATCTTCTAAGTGCAGGGATATAGTAGAAGTAAATTTTTTTCTTTTCATCTTTTTTTTATTCTTAACAAGAACAGCTTTAGATTTACTTTTTCCTTTTCTTTTCAATTTTGCACAATACTATTAAAAAACCCCAAACATTTGATTAATCAAGTCCTGATGAAATGTCTTGAAGAACCATCAGCAGGGCTGCCCAACCTTGAAGAAACCCAGACTCCTAAGGTAAGCTCAGGCTGAGACGAGAAACCAGCTGTTAGCCTCACAGGGACATCTGAGGCTTTGAGCTTAGCATTTTTAGTAAGTTCAGCTGAAGGCAAACTCTTGGTATTTTTATAGATCAAATTGAATATAAAGGTATCCCTGAGTTTTCAGCACTTTACAATTTACAAAGCGCTTCATAATATTTCAGTTCATCCTTACAACAACTCTCTGAGCTTTACCGTGCTGTGTGACAGGGAAACTAAGGCACACAGAGGTAGAGAAACCCAAGGGGACAACATTAGAAAATACCAGGGCTAGAACCAAAATATAGGTCTTCTAAGTCCACACCAGCTGTCATAGCCCCGGTGCTGAAGAGAGAAGAGGGCTCCCATGAGAAGGGGGAGGAGACATGTTAGGAAGCACAGATGTCTAGTAGAGTCACGCTAATTGGGCATCTGCAGTGAGCATTTCCCTACTGGAAACATGAATCCCCTTCCACATGCTGTGTCTCCAGCATTTACTAACATACATTCTGGGGAGCCAAGGCTGCCCCCCTTTCTCCCTTTCTGGCTAAGCCCAAGTAGAAGCCTACCTGTTTCCCATGGCTGGTTTCCCTCCCAGGGTACAGCTGATGCACTGAGGCATTAGAATTTGCAAGAAAGAGGTGTGGTCCACACTTCCAACCCCAGTTGACCAGGCCCACATACTACAGTGAAACCATTATGCCCCCTTGGTCTTCTTGCCACCTGGCTCTCTGGGTCACCAGAGACCAGAGTTTCTCAAATTTGAATGAATTACCTGGGGATCTTATTAAAAATGCAGGTTCTGATTCAGTAAGTCCCAAGCAGGGCCTGATAAGATGCATTCCTAACAAGCTCCCGGGTACTCGTTGTCGGCCGAGGACCACGTTTTGAGTAGCAGGAGTGTGGAGACTGTCAGAGCTAGAATGGGCCCTGGGGACCACCTTTCTGCATGTTTTTCAAACTGTGGTCTTGGGAAGTCCTGATAAGGTATTTCAGGGGATAATTTGAAAGACAAGAAGGAAATCAAGAGTGCTTCTGCATGCTTGCTTTTAACCAGAATGGTGGTTTATTCTATCTAGAAATTGGAATTCCTTATAAGATTTCATTTGATAAAAGAGTTCTTCTGTTTTTATGTTTGAAAGCTATCATTTTAATGCAACAACACCACTTAAAGGAAGAGGAGTTTGAGAGCAAGAGAGGGTAAGTCAGTGGTGTAAGATGACACAACTAATCGGTGGCCAAGCCAAATCTGATGAGAGTCCTGGTCTCTTCTTCCCACTCTGTTCTTGCGCTCCCTGGGTAAAGACTTTAGAAATGCATGATTCAGTGGTTTCTCCTCTTGTCCTTAGGTTTGCCAAAGTAAACCCACCAGAATGCAAGGATGCCTCAGCTCTCAGGAGGCACATGTCCTGCCTCTCCCCACCAACGGCTGGCTCATCAGGACTGCCCCGCCATCCCCACCTGACAAGTCAGGGCAGCCAGCGGAGGAGGGAAGAAGCTCACTTGAGCGAGGCAAAAGGAAGAAGCGTTCCCAGAAGCAGGGCCAGGGTTGGCTGTGGAATTGTTTCACAGATGGGCAGGTGTGTGCTTGCAAGACCTCAGAATTCCTTGTCTCCAAGGAGGGGCCCGACTGACTCACCGGGCACTTCCAGACAGCTTACTTCAAGCTGATCTGCAGGGCGTGCTGGGGCAGGGCAGGGCCCAGCTGTACAGGAAGGTTTGTCACTGGCAGGAGCAAAGTAGGAGCGGGGGGAAGTGCAAGGAGGCAGGGGAAAGTCCCCAGTGAAGAACAAAAACTATGACCATGGAAGATCAAACAGTCTGATAGCGACAACAGCGAGATTGGGCCAGGGGCAATTGGAGAAAAGCAGAAGACATGGTCCCAGCCCCAAGGACCCTGCAATCTGGAGAGGTCATGAAGAGGTAACTAATAAATGTGGAACAATGAGTGGACACTACAAAACAGCATGTAATTAACAGCTAGACCGAGGGTCTCAAAACCTAACAGCCACAAGTCAGAGCAAAAGAGACCACCATTGGCTGCGGCATCTGCTTCAGGCCACACAGGAGCACAGAGGATGCATGGGGCAAGACAGGAGGAGAGAAATAAGTCACTGGTGGTTATCCATGTGGTCAGAGGAACCTGTGGGTGCTATCAACAGTGTGTAGGGGGGTGCAACATGAATTAAATTTTCAAGAAGGCAAGTGAGGGCGTGACTGGCTTGGGATCAGACTCCTCCTAGCAGAACCACAACAGATCCTATCCAGCCCAGCCCAATTCCAAATTGTCTCTGAATTTCCACAGGGCCTTTCTAATTTCCTGAGCTATCAGGCAACTCCAAGAATCTTGCTAGGATATAAGCAACAGGAGTAAGCTCCACTTCATGGTGGTCCTGAGCCAAGATCAAGGTTACACATCAAAAAATCAATATCCATTCATCATTTCTGGCTCTGTCTGAAGCTTTGACATCCAAAGACTTGAATACATCTAGAGAATAGAATCAGATCAGCCCCAGGAAAGACAGCCCCAGAGATTCAGAGAGGATAAATGCTTTTTTAGAAACCACTCAGTCAATTATGACAGAGAATTCCATCACCACTTCTCTTCTCCACGCTCCTATCTCTGGTCTGATCCAAATGAAAGAGCAAGAATGAGTCTTGTTAAATATCATCCCTGAGTCACACACAATTTTCCCACATCTACAGCTCCAGGGTAGGTAAGTCTGAACAAAACCCACTTTCCAAGGATGCCCTGTTCAGTCTATGACCCTAAGATGGAATTGCCAAACCCTTGACTTCCTGCATCACCACCCATCACCCACCTCCATGGAACCATCTTCCAACCGTGCACTATGTAGTCAAATCAACCCAGCAGCCTGGCATTCTTCACACTTACTGCAATTCCAAAGAGTTGTAAACAACATGTTGTGGAGTCCTGTTCCTTGATCCCAGCCTCTATCTGACCCATCCCAGAATCATAAATTCTCCTTCTGTCCTTCAGCAATCTGATTTGGGTCTGCCCCAAAGTCTACCTACAACCTTCCCAGGAGTTAAACTTCTACATTAAGAATCATTTAAGACCGTTAGAGCTGAAGGGAGCCTTAGGGACCAACTTCTCCAACTCCATGACTCGACAAATGAGACAACTAAGATCCACAGATGTGAAGTGACTTGGCCAGGGTCACACAGATCCTTGGTAGAGGGTGTGGGCTAGAATCCAGGTCCTCTAATTCCCAGAGCACAGGGAGTTTGAATCACCTTATGAGAAGATGAAATTATTGCCCAAGATTCTGCCTGGCTTCCACTTCCATGTCCTTGGAGCCATTTGCAAGTGAAGACATGTGTCTGATGACCACATCACTCATACAGGATCCTGTTGTAGGAAGGAGAGGAGCCTTGGTCAGCTGTTTTACTTTATTTCATTTCATTTTAAAGCATCAGGCAGAGATGATTATGGTGCTGACCTAGATGGCATGCCTATATTGCAGTCACCGCAAAAAGAAAGGTAAGGCACATTGAAGGGACGTCTGTGCAAACTGCCTCATTAAAGAGCAAAATGGCAAAGGAGAGCCTATGAACACCTTGGTTATATCTTGCAACAATTTTGTGATTAATTCAGGTCACTCCCTGATGCTTCTTTTCAGACATTCAAACCACTCCTTGTCTGCAGCCTTTTGCTCAATCCCCGAGCAACAGAAATCCCACGCTCGCTCCATCTCCAAGTCTGCTGGGAAGAGTCTGTGTCAGTCTGGCAGGCTGTTCGGAGTGAAATGAGAACTGGGCTGAAAGCCCAGGACACCTGGGTTATTTGTCACTCACTGAGTGACCCTGAGGAAGTGGGTTCATATCTCTGCCTTTCACCTGCGTGGGAGAGTTGAGTTGAAGATAGAAAAGTAAACAAAACAAACTCCACGGGTGACTTTCTGTGTAAGGAGTCTGTAACGTTGACTGGTACCAATATCACTTCTCTGCTTGCATTTAGGGCAGAGTGAGAGTATGGGAAGCTAATGGCTCCTGAACATCCCCTGTGTGCCAAGGACTGTGCTGGGGCTGGCACCAGCCCATGACATGGATCACGTAAGCCCCAGATGTGGAGACAGGGATCAGAAATGTGAAGTTGCTCATTCAAAGCCACACAGCTAGTGCACAATGGTGTCTGGATTTAAGTACGTTTCTCTGACACAAAAAAACCTAACTCTTCTTAACATTTTGGAATCAATCACACTGCCTTCAACAAAAGATGAGTTCATATTACCAAAAGATGGAAGAGGAGGAGGGTATGTAGAATTGAGAGAGAAAGAGACATAGGCCCAAGGATACAAATTCAAACATCAACAGAGTCAAGAAGTTTCAGCAAATGAGTGATGAGGACAAGAAGATAAATGGCATAGTCTGGTTGCCTTCTCTAAAGCACCACACAGATTTCAGTCCAGCAAAGTATGGTAATGAAGGAATTCAGGCCCTGGGCTGCCAGATACTTTTTTATTTTTCATTTTTGAGAGGAGGCTGAAATCCAGCTTTTTATGTAACTCCTATTTACATATATGGCACCTAACTCACAAAAACTCTAAATACCATGCAGGCCAAATAATATAAGCCCATGCCCAAATTCAACCAGTCTGCAAACTCTGGACATTTAGAATAATATCTTCATCGCAGGAGTAAGAGAGACTGAGATATTTCACTTTGGGACTCCAGTAAAGACTCATCTTTGGATTTCTTTTTTAGAGAAAATGAACTTTCTGGAATATTTAGAGCTAGGGCACTGCGATTAAACCAACCCCACTAAATTGCTAGAGCTCATACCAGCAATTCTCTTCTCTCTTGGGGAACAGGGGAGCCGTACATACACTGCACTAACACGAGCAAGAGTACCCTTTTTTTCTAATAAGCAACAAATTATTTGAGGGGACTTGGTTGAGAACTAGTTCTGCCCCTATAGTTAAATCCAATTATACCATAATTACAGGGAGTCTGCACACATCAGAGCTTAGTTGGAAAAGAATAGGAACACCGCAATTCTTCAAAACATTGGCCAGAGGTAAACCTATAATTTCACCTACTGTTGTCCTGGGGGAACCTTCATGGGAAAGAAGGCACACATAGCTCCAAGGACAACCCAGTGAGTGGTTCTGCACCTCTGCTTGAAGAAAAAGGCAGGAGTAGAGAGGTGTCTCCCCATCCTTTACAAAAATAAGGGTGGGCTCATATTTCCAAGCACAAATAGAATTAAGCACTAAGTCTGTTGAGAAATAGGAAAATCTCATTTTAAAATTCTTACAGTTCTCTACTTTTAACTTTTGTCTTGAGTAGAGGTGGGAAGGGGATGTCAAGATTTTTTAAATATTTAAATCAGAAACTACGAAAAAAACCTTTTATATGTATCTTTTATTCATTGCAAAAGAGCCTATGTACTTAGCTATTTTCCATTCTCCCATGGACCCACGGTGCTCAGATTGGAGGGAGATGTTAACGGTTCCTGTTGGCTACAATAGGAACAAGAGGCAGAAGAGCTTTACTAAAGCTTGGAAGGTTTGTTACGTGCAATATTACAACTGCTAATTTTGTTCAATAATATTCTTTTGTTAAAAGTCCATGAATATGTCCATTCTTCTATTTAACTTTTCTTGACCGCCTTTATAAAAACTCAAGGTTTCGGAAGGGAAGACCTAGAGTAGTGCCTGCTGGGGTTGTATGTTCTCAGGGCTTGCCTGAGAACGGGGTTGATTTTATAGCAGTAATATCAGGCTGTAATTCCTCCCTAATCCCCATCTCGTTCTTGTTACAGTATACGTGACTGAAAGGAAGGGAAATTTTAGTCAATTCATCAAGCAGGTATTAAACC
>CAUYSK010007860.1:0-12013 GCA_963575035.1 Avahi laniger
CATTTTTACAATGACATTTTCATTCTTGTAAATATTTAATTACATTCAATTTTTACCTCTACCTATTAGTGGTTTTTTTTTTTTTTTTTTTTTTTTTGGTTGAATCTAAGACTTAAATTCATATAAAACAGATTAACAGGAGAAAAACATACAAATTTATGTAATATAAGTTTTACATGACATGGTAATCCTCATAGGAAATGAAGCCCCTAAAAAGTGGCAAAATCTGAATGCTTTTATATTAGGTAGAACAAAGAAAGACAATTGTGGACAAGTAACTAAACTATGAGGGGGAGGCTAAGAGATGATAATAATGATTTTAAGGTCTGTTTGTACAAAATTCTCTCAATTTCGACTTCTCATCCTGAATGATAAGAATGTTACTTTCCTTTTGAAATAGGGAAAATATCTTTCAAATGGGGGTTTTATTATATACTCTGCCTTCGGGAAGAAAAAGGAGTATGTGTTTGTGGCAGGTGGGGGTGTCAGAGAATTCTTCTTGCACCTGCTGGTTGTTATTTTTTTAAGTGCATTTAGCTCAAAATAATCCTTAGGGAAAGTGCCATATTTTGGGGTGGCATATTCTGCCACCATTCATTATCAAAATAGTTTTTTTTAGTTTGTGTTCACCTGCTTTTCTGATTCTTTTCCTTATAAGGTACAATCAAAGAAAATAGAATATACTGTCATATGTCTCTTACATTTAATAAGTTCTAACAGGCATCATAGGAAATTTCATACACACTTTGAGTTTAGAATTTATTTTAGAAAATGATAAAATCTTTAGTGTCAAAATTTTTCCAAGATGTGTATCACTGAAATTATCATTATCAAGGGAGCTCTAGGTAATATGCTTGCTTATTACAGAAGTATGTATGTCATATTACATGTAGAAGATTTAAAAATATTTCTGTATTATAACATAGAAATTATAACTTGATTACAATTTATTTAAATATGATAGCAGCTAGTTTTTATAATATTTTAAGACCAGTGAAAGAAAATAGATATAGATATAAACTCAAACTGTATAAAAACAATTTATGTAACCTAAACATTTGTACCCGTGTAATATTCTGAAATTGAAAAAAAAAGAAAACATATACATTTCTTTACATTTATTGAAAAATTAGGAATCTTTCAAAATTAGAAATTTTCAAAGAAAGACAAGACTCTTCACCATCTATCTGATGTTAAAATTAAAAATAAGTATTTAAAGAGATCAAATAAGTCATTTAAAAGCAGTTTTCTCCATTTTTTATCAACAGGTCTCTCTGCAGGATTTACATTCTTAAACAATGCATTACCTTTTGCAAAAAGGAAAAGTTGTGATTTAGGAAAGCATCAAACAAAATAGTTAGAAAACGTAATCCTTAGTAAGTCTTGGCTTATTTTTTTATTTCTCAATTCATTTTGTACATTGCTTTGAAGTACCATGTAATTTTATGCTAATTTTAATTATCGTTATTCAGCAGTGTGACTTTTAACTCCCATAGTGATAAAAGGAGAGCAAATTTATAAAGGACAAACATAAGCTTATGAGTCTCTCAGGCTGACTCTAATATTTTGTACAAATAAGAAAAATGTAGCTTCAGTTTTACCAACTTTTCTGTGACTTTCTAATGTTAAGCGTGTCATGTAAAGCCAGAATCTTCTAATTGATGCTGCCTTTTGCCATCTGCCAACTCATAATACCAGGTCTCTCTAGCCAAATGGTGTATTAAACATTTCATTTCTTGAGAATCACAAACTATTCTATTACACAGATGGGAAAACTAAGGTCTTAGGAGGTTAAATTTCTTACTCACTGTTATAAAGTGTATCAATTTACACATTTAAAGTAAGGACTGGGACTGTGCATTTTCCCTTTCTATTATTATCCTGACGCTGTCAGTAAAATAGAAGGGGTCCAAAATTTGAAAAAGCCCTTCAGAGGTAAATTCTATTCAAGTCTAAATATTGATATGGGCTCATATTTGCACTTAATAATTATATTCAGAGTGAACTTTAGGAAAAATATTTTTCAGCATTATTTCCAAGGAGCTGCTTAATATCTGGATGGTCCCCCAAACAGAATACAGAAAGCTTGGATTCAGTTCTCAACTACTTTCATTTTAGTACAATGAACTTTGTAATTGAACAATGTCCTACCTATACCACAAAGTGGCTGCACATGTCAAAATAGTATGCTTGGAAATTCACTGGAAATTTTGAGTTGTCTATTTCTATGTTTATCCTAATTGAGTTTTTCAATAAATATTTATTTGTAGTTCTTTGTAGTTTTTTGTGTGTTTGGTCCAAATAGATATTGAGATGATGACAACTAAAATCTCTTTCCATTGCTTAAATTTTTGAACTTCCTGTTACTATCAGAAGAGGTTCAGCAGCTTGAGCCAACAAAAAGCAAATAGGAATCTCACACCTTTACGAGAAAAAAAAACCATCTTTTTTAATCTTTCATTATGTCATATTACACATAATATGACATAATGAGCAATGGATTGTAGCCCATTGCTACAACCTAGGAAGAGCTCAACAAATGTTATTAATTTTTATATTATTACCCAGAGGAGGAAGAAAACGAAAAACAATAATCAGAAGTAATTTTATGGAGCACATGCACATTAGGCTACATCAACTCTGAAAGCAGAGAGCCTCAGTATGCTAGCTTGATATTCCCAAGTGTGGATGAGTAAAGCAACTGCAATGCAGTTAAAAAAAAAAAGCAAGAGGAATAAATGTTTGTCAAAACTTTGTACTTGCAAATCTATGACAGTGCCAAGATATAGAGTATTTTGAAGTCCCAGATAAGGAGAATGGGTGTGATTCGAAAATGAATTTAAGGAAGCAGAATAGAGCAGATTCCTTATGATGAACATGAAATATGTACCTTGACTAAGGACGTAGATGGGGGAATGGAAAGGAAGGAAGTGAATCCTCTAACACACACGAATAAATTAAGAACAAAATAAGAATAAATTAAGAAATGAGTAACAATGGTTAAAAAAAAGCCCGACAGAATTTCATTCTCTCTTTTACAGTATTATTAGGGGAGTTTTGAATAGTGATGGAAGACTTTTAATAGTCAAGAAACCTGAAAATATTCCCTAATACAGTTAATTCATGAAAGAATATTATAATGAATTTCTAAAAGCATGAAGCTTTTGTTCCCATGTTTAGCCATAACACTCTGATTTAACCCTGGGTACTTCGTATGGCCAAAATATTCATCACACATTAATCATACTGTCTCTATTGCAGGCATGAAAGAGAGAAATAGGTTCATTTCAACTTTCCATGAAGGGGTTGGTTTGTATGTTGCTAGCTTAGTGTTCTGGCTGGAAGAATAAAGGGAGCTTTACTGCTAAATACTTTCTTGCTGCCCCAGGCAGTATATGATGAAGACCATTGTAGTGCCAGCTGCTGCATCGTACTATCAGTTACATCCTATCTAAGGTATTATTATATTATTATCATCATTATAAACCTTGCTGTTTGTAAATATCAGATCACCTTCTCTGAGTTAATTAATTGTGTGAAAAACACTTGCTACTTTGTTGTGTTTAAATATAATAATTAATAGCATAAGATTCTTGTTCCTGGTCATCTATAATCCAGTATAATATTACATTTTAACAAATCTCTTGAAAAATACTTTAGTTAGTCTTATGTATATGTATGTGTGTGTATATTTATAAAAATAAAACTAAAGGAATAGCTCATTATCAACTTTATACATTCTATATGAGTAAGAATGGCTGGGATACACATTGATTGTCGAAAAACTTGCAAATCTGGAAAACCAAAGGATTTTTTTCCCTCACATAATAACCAGATATATTTTTGATGGATTATGGTTTATTAGCCTGGTTTTATTGATTTTTTATTTAAATTCACTATGAATCTTGAGTAGAAGTGGAGACATATAAATAATAATTAAATTAAAATAAAATTGTTCTATTAATATTTAACTCCTGCCTTTGGTGACAAAGCATTTCTAAATATGTTTAAAATTCTCTTTGTCTATTACATTGCATTTAGAAGCAATTTAGGTAAACTGCAAAGAAAATGTTTTGGCTTAAGATTTCACTTTTAAACTTGGCCCTTTCAGCCAACCAACCTATATTTGTAAAACATGAAATAAGAACTCATACCACAAATAGTTCAAAGATTAAATGAGATGATCTAGATGATACATAATATGTTGATGAAACTGTATATTAATAAATGCATAATTATTATATGAAATATCTTAAAATTAACTCTTATGTGATTATAGTATGAGTGGACTTATTTTTACAACTCTTGCATATTAGGTTTAATGCAAGTGCTAAAGATGCTGAGGGACTGAATGTTTCCACTGACCCTTGTAAAATTCTTGACCCTTAGCTGTTCCTCCTCTTTCCTCTTCCTAAACCTGGTTTGACCAACTAGCTGGTGTTAAGATCATAGTCCAGGCCCAGCAGACCCTTTACAATGAGTAAAACCCATTATTTATGCCTTTTGAAATTGGCACAGTCAAAACTGTGACCTTCTTCAGTGTAAATTACAAATGCTTTGGGCTTTCTGCTCCCCTGAAGAACTGTCATCTCTTTAATAAAGGCTTGAGCTAATGGTTTCCACATTTGTTAATAAGCCCTTTTCTGTCAAATTTCTAAGGACAACATTCTACTAATCATTGAGTTGTCATTTTCCTGCGGTAACAGAGGTGAGAAACTCAAGTAATGTCAGAGAGACCAATTGGCTTCCTTATTGTACGTATGTCAGAGAGACCAATTGGCTTCCTTATTGTACGTACTTCCTCTGAAAATGGAGTGAGGAAAATTGAATTTTTCTTTTATTTTTGCTAGAGTAAAAATTGTTGGACGACTTAGTGATGTATTATTTGAGGAGTCTTCCTTCTTCCTTCTCTAGAATAGTGGTTCTCAAACTTCATACACCTAAATCAGCTGGAGGGTTTCTCGGAATGCCAGAGCTTCTGATTCATTGTTCTAGGGCTGGGCCTGAGAATTTTTATTTATAATGAATTTGCAGGTGTTTCCAGTGGATGCTGAAGTTGCAAGGAATATATCCTGTTCTAGAGTAGTTTCTGCTCCAGGAAGTGTTTAACCACACTACAGGGATTTTAGAATTTTCTCTTTTTTATTCTTTTTCAAGAATATTTAGTTTAACATAGAATTTGTATTATGTTTCTTTTCTATAGTGCAGCAGCAATTTAAAAATGAGCACTTTTACAAGTGTCCTGTGAGGCCACCAACAGAGACTGAAAGAGCAAATATTTTAAATAGATATTCATTACTTGAATTCACTCCCTTTATTACATAAGACAGTATGGAGGGTTTTTAGATTCTTCAGTAATAAATGTTTTAATGAGGTGATTTTATATATAAGTACCTTAACTTTATGTATAAACTCTTTTTATTTTGCTAGAAAGCTCACCAGATTTTTTTTTAATGGAAATCGGATAAATTCTAACAATTTGCAAATAAAATCATGTTATTTTAGGAAAGCAAACAGACGCTTATTTTGTAAGGTAAAAGTAGGTTATGTTGAATAAGTGAGCTTTTTAAATATAATCAAACCCTAAAATAAGTAGTATATCAGATGTGGAGTCATTTTCTGCATATTTAAATCATTTCTGGGGTCACTTAAGGTAATTTCTGTTATAGTTAATTTTTTTGTGTGTGTGCTTCTTTAAATGCCCTCTTCGAAAATGCATTTACATCGTTTCATGTGAAATATGCAGATACAACTATCATTAGCTAAATAGGACTAAGTTTCTCTCACCTTGTGAGTGTGTAGCTACATATTCTTAGTGAGAAAGTTACTTATGTATTTTGCATGAGCTTGAGGACTGTTACCCATTCCTTACACATTCTGCTTTGCGCTTAAAGTTGAATAAATAGCCTTTATTCTCATCAACATTTTATTAGGTAAACATCTAGGAGTCCATTATTTAGTTCCTTTCTCTTGCCCTATTATATACAATATGAATATTCTATTTCCTAATGGATTTCATGCCAACCTTTCTGTCAGGGTATGCATGAAAGTCTCTAAACTATTCAACAGTAAAAACCAATACAACGTTTTTCTCAAAATATAATTAGAAGGCTTTTCAATACCTTCTTATTTCACAGATAAGAAAATGAAGATGCAGCAGAATTAAGTGATGCATTTTCTCCAGACCAATCAGCCTTACTCATACTTACCCCAGAACCAGCGGCTTATCTCAGATTTTCTCCACCCCACTGTCTAAGAAAGAACCACATATTTTACCTAAGAAAGAGCAGATAGTTCCATCAGTTCACAAAAACAAACTTGAACATTTCTACTACTCTATCCCCTAAATTGTACTCGTACGTGTGATAATGTTAATGATGTATAAATTGTCATTATATGAAACATTACATAGAGAAGTCATAGATATATACAAGTTTTGAAAATATCAAACACAGTACAATTTAAATTCCAGAAAGAACAATCATTGTTTTATATTACAAAAATATTTAAGAGATTAATGATCATTGTCTATATCCAAAGAGCAATGTCTGTGAATTAGCTTCAACATATTTATATCAAATGATCTATTATTTATTAAGCAAAGATAATATTCTTTGCCTATTTGTCAATACTCACAACCAACCTATACAGTATCTACTATTAATACTATTTCATAGAAGAATAAACTAAGATTAGTTTTCTCTACATCCCATAGTTTGTGAAGTGTGATGATGAAATTTGTAGCCAGGTCTGCCTCACTCGAAGCCACATTATTATTAATATTACTATCTAGATATTTCTAGAATGGGTTTCAGAATGTAGTAAACTGTTGGAGAACTGAATATACAGATATCAAATCACTGAATGCACAGTACATTTAATGACTTCTTCCGTTCTATCAAAATAAAATCTTTAAAGAGTTAGACATAGTTAATATTTTTAAAGCACGCAAATTCATGTCAAAATATTTTTGTACCTTATTGTTTCCTTTGGAAGTTTAAATGTTCCTCATGTGATCTGACATATAAATCCAAATTTATCAGGATATATTTGGTAGAATTGCCTCTGCTGAATGACACATTTGATGATTGAAGTCTATTTGTCTTTAGTGTTAAGAATCACTGCAATATGTTTGGGATATGAGTTGTAGAAATAAAAACCATGCAAATGAGAGCAAGCACAGGCTATTTATTCAGAGCCTGGTAAAGCAAGGGAATCAGCCATCATCATTTGGATGTGGTGAACACACAAAATAGAGAAGTGGGAAAGTTTTGTAGTGGAAAAAGGGGAAAGGTCCAGGTATGCCCTGACTGGAGGCTGTTGTTATCTGGAAGCTGCAGGTCTGTTAACTAGAAATGGGGCATCCTATATGATAGGCTAGGGGAGCATATTTGGCTTTCTCTGGTTGATTATAAGTTGAAAGTGCAGTTGGCATCAAAATTAGTAAAGCTGGCAGTTATTGATCATGTCCTGATCATTTGGAAAAAATTGCTACAGAGGTTTTGTGTAGGCTTCTTGGCTTGTTGCTTCAGGTCAAAGTTCTGTTTTATTACCAGGTGGTCTGGCCATTTTCCATTTATATATTTTGTCTCTCAGTGTGTGTGTGTGTGTGTGTGTGCGTGTGTGTGTGTGTGTTTTGTGTGTATTTGTTCGCTCTAACACTCCTTGGCAAATACTATTTTGAAAAAAAAAATGTAGTCAATTCCAAAGGAAATTCTAGAATTGACTACATTTTTTACTTTCCACATATTCGGTTTTCTCCTCCTGGAAGGCTCATTGGATTTGTTTTGTAAATTCAAATTCTTCTCCCATGTCCCATAAGCTCTCTTTTATATTTAATCATTTTATTGTTCTTCATTTTATTCTTTGTAACTATTTCTAAGTTCTTTTTTCTCATTCACTCGTTCTCGCTATGGCTGTATTAAACTTGTTGTTTAACTTGTCCATTGACTTTTCATGTCCATCAATATATTTCATATTTCTCAAATTTCTATTTGGTAAGTTTTCTCATCTTCATTTTCACTTTTCACATTGTTATTCTCTTTTCTTTTAATTGTAATCTTTCTTTTGTCATTTGACACATTTTAAATAAAACAACTCATAGTCAACTTGTTCTAGTAACTAAATTCCTCGGTTGGTGATTCTCTTTTTTCTTGGAGTTTGCTATCTTTCCCTAATAAATTATTTCTTTTAGGAATTCATAAGATTTTATTTTAATCTCATCACTGGCTAAAATAGATTCTCTTTGATTCCTGGTGGCATTCTTTTGCTATTTGAGATTTTCATGTATACTTCTGACCAATTTTTGAGGTTTACTTCTGCCCCAAATGCTTAACTAACTAATGTCTAGTTTTATGTTCATTTCTTTTATTCTGTTATGCTAGGATCTCAGTTTCAATCCCCTCCTCCATGTTGACAGAATACCATGTCTTTTTCAGTGTAGCCATTAAATCCCAGTTTGGCAACTAAATATGTGGCAGATGGTTTACTGCTGGTTGTATGGGGTTTTTTTCTTTATTCATGTCAGTTATTAGGTTACCTTTTTATGTACAGTGTATTTATACATACATTTATATGTATGCAGGCACACACATACCCATGATTATCTCCATCAAATAGACAGACTGTCTGTGACAGACAGACTAGCTGTGTTACCACTACAGAGGTTTCCACATTAATCTCGATATTTCACTCAAGATGCTTCTTAAGTCTCTTTATGCTTTGACTTTGTGTTTAAATTAACCCTGATTGAATTTTAAAAGCCACCCAAGGCTTATTTGTTAAAGCAAATTGGGTTTTATTCGTACCACTTTAAATATTTCAAATTGACATTTTTAATGTTTTAAAATGGGATTTTGAAGAACAAACAGGAAATTTAACAGTTAAGACCATTGATTATCTACATTCATCTTCTACATTTATTATCTTGGTTCTTCTTTTCATTAATCTTTGTTAATTGGTAATCGTTTTCCCTCTCTGATTCATCTTCTTCCTTCATAAAAGTATGAATCAAGACTCAGGCTTTGGCTCTTAGATCTTTCCATTCTCCTTCATGCGTGTTTTAATCAGTCTGGGTGGTCATAATAAAAGACCATAGACTGAGTAGTGAAAACAACAAATGTTCTTTTTTCATAATCTAGAGTCTGGGAAGTCCAAGGTCAAGCTGCCTACATATCTGGTGTCTGGTGAGGGCCTTCCTGATTTTCAGACAGCTGTCTTCTCATTGTATTCTCACATTAAGAGAGCAGAGAGAGGAAACAAACTCTAAAGTACCTCCTTAATGGCAAGAAGCCATCCATGATGGCTCCAACCTCATGCCTTTATTACCCAAAGGCCCCACCTTCTACGATCTCCCAATAGTTAGGATTTCATAACATAGATTGTCGGGGGATATAAACATTCAGTCCATAGCAATGAGAGTAACTACCTTTAGAGATATTACTTATCTAAATCATGATTTCAAAATTTAAATTTCTATCTTCCATTTTCAATTATGTAATATTTTTAACTACATAACCCAGTTTGAATGTTCCATATTTATATATTTTTAAAACTACCTTTAAATCAAGATTCAATGTCTAAGTATCAAACCACTTTGCTCTAGAAATTCCTGATTCTGTAAGGAATATTACAACCATTGAAATAACAGTCTAGCAATCTCATATTCAGCATTTAAAAATATTCAATTAGAATATAAAATAGAAATTCCATATTAATAATAGTATGTCAATCTGATATTTAATCTCCCTTACCACTTTGTCTTGCAAACATATTTTAAGTCAGTATATACAAAGTTAAATTCATCCTTTGTCCACAATAATTTTTCTACTCCTCAGTGTTCTTTTACAATGAATGGTGTTATGGTACATCCAATTACCAAGCTGGAAATAAACCTAGGATTCACCTTGATCTCATTGATGTGAAAAATGCAATCAATCACTGGTCCTCTACATTCTATTTTTGAGCATTTCTTGAATCTATCCTCGTGAATCCATGTCCCATCTGTGCAATGTAATCTATTACTGTATTGATTATGCATTATTATGTTTATTTCTTGTATGCATTTTTTGTGACTATGTTAGTTCTTTTAGGGCAGGAGCCATTACTATTATCTTCACCACTCTCTCACCAGAACTTATCACATTGTCTCAAATGCAATAGAGGATCAGTAAGTATTTGATAAATTAATAAATAAATACATTTTCACTAGGACTACATTTTTTGAGGCCCACTTTCTTTTGATTGAGTATATAATGTCATATGAGGGTTCATAACTATTCACTAACCCTTTCTAGGGAAGCCAGCTTGGTTGTGCAACTTGTCAATGAAATCAAACGTGTGTTGTGGTCACACTCCAAAAGAGGCTTGAGGAGACAAGTGTGGTAGAACGATGTGCAGCCATGCTCTCCCTTCTTTGTCTCCATACTATAGTGTTCCAGATAAAAGTTGCTTCATTACCTTGGAACTGGGAAACAAGATGAGACAATCCATGATGAAAATGTAGCATGAGAAAAATAAATCTTTGTAAGTTGTTGAAATTTAGAAGATTGTTGCCTCATCATGGCTAGCCTATGCTGAAAGAGGCACTGGTTAACAAAGTAACTATTTTTTTACTCTGAGCTTTGCTTTTCTATAGTTTAATATCTTTCTCTTTATATATATATGTATGTATCAGATATATAACTATATATAAGTATATATATCTATATAGTTATATATAGATATAGATATATAGATATATAATATATATGCACAAATACACACATAAAGTTAAATGACTTCTTTGAAGTCTGTAGAATCCATATGAAAATATTGTTTTATAATTTTTTAAATAAAATATATAGCACAAAATGAAGCATGATATTGATATACAGTTACTAAAAGATATGAAACATGATAGTGTTTTATTTATGTGCTGCTTTGCTTCTTTATTAATATATGGAATCACGTTATTTAGTGACTGGTCTAATAATTACTATAATTTTCATGTAACGATATGTGCAAGTAATATATGATATATTATTTATCATTTTTTTGATAACAAAGTATCAGAAGCTGCTAATTCTACTAAGGAATTTGCCAGTGTTCTTATTTGAAAGAAAATGCTACTTTTGTGACTGACTAAAACTCTGTGGTATACATATCCCACATTTTATTAATCCACTCATGTATTGATGGGCACTTATGTTGTTTCCACATCTTTGCAATTGTGAATTGTGCTGCTGTAAACATTCGTGTGCAGATATCTTTTTTATAGAATGTCTTTTGTTCTTTTGGGTAGATGCCCAGTAATGGGATTGTTGGATCAAATGGAGTTCTATTTGTATCTCTTTGAGGTGTCTCCATATTGCTTTCCACAGAGGTTATACTACTTTGCAGTCCCACCAGTAGTGTATGAGTGTCCCTGTCTCTCTGCATCACACCAACATTTGTTGTTTTGGGACTTTTTGATAAAGGCCAGTCTCACTGGAGATAAGTGTTATCTCATTATGATTTTGATTTGCATTTCCCTGATGATTAGAGATGTTGAGCATTTTTCCATATGCTTGTTGGCCATTATTTTGCCTTCTTTTGAAAAGTTTCTGTTCATGTGCTTTTCCCAATTTTTGATAGAGTTGTTTGATTATTTCTTACTGATTTTCCTGAGTTCTATATAGATTCTAATTATCAGCCCTTTATCGGATACAGCACCTCTTGTATTATCCTGGATTGAGCTGGAGCCCATTCTGCTAAGCGACGTATCCCAAGAATGGAAAGACAAGCACCACATGTACTCACCATCAAATTGGTATTAACTGATCAACACATAAGTGCACATATAAGAATAACATCTATTGTATGTTGGGCAGGGGGGAGGTGGCAGGGAGGAGGAGGGAGGAGGGGCCGGGCATATGCATACACAAAGAGTGCAATGCACACCACTGAAGAATGGACATATTTGAAACTCAGACTTGGGGGGTGGGGCAAGGGCAACATATGTAACCTAAACATCTGTACCCCCATAATATGCTGA
>CAUYSK010007862.1:0-37815 GCA_963575035.1 Avahi laniger
TGGGTGCAGTGGCTCACATCTGTAATCCTAGCACTCTGGGAGGCCGAGGCGGGCGGATTGTTTGAGCTCAAGAGTTCGAGACCAGCCTGAGCAAGAGCGAGACCCCGTCTCTACTAAAAATAGAAAGAAATTAATCGGACAACTAAAAATATATAGAAAAAATTAGCCGGGCATGGTGGCACATGTCTGTAGTCCCAGCTACTCGGGAGGCTGAGGCAGGAGGATAGCTTGAGCCCAGGAGTTTGAGGTTGCTGAGAGCTAGGCTGACGCCATGGCACTCACTCTAGCCAGGGCAACAGAATGAGACTCTGTCTCAAAAAAAAAAAAAAAAAAAAAAAAATATGCTAGGGAGACAGAGACAAACAAATGGGGCTGCCCTTGAGGGTCTTCCAGTCTGGGTTTAGTTTGAATCCATTTTGCAGCCTTGGACAGTGGTGTTCTGGATGTCTAGCATGCAATTTGGTTTTATACTTTGATATTTTTTTCTTAAGCTTGCCACAGTCCCCAGTTGGAACCTTTTGCATTGTCTGACTCTTTGACCATTTCCCATCCGTGGGGCACGGGCTGGAGCTCCTGCAAACCCTGCCCCCGGGGGTCCCCACTCTGGTTGTTTCAGGAACAATCCCAAGGCTGCTTTCTATCCATGCCACTTGGCGTAGTTCCCGTGAGCACCCTGGCCTGTGGTTGAGTGAGAAACGGTGATAACAAGAAGATCACGAATAGGGCTTCAAGTCTGGACTGGGCTAGTTTGAACAGTCGAGCCTGTATCTGCTGCCTTCTCATCTGGATCTTTCTAGGAGGGATGCGCTCTCCTTAAAGATTCCCTTCATCGAGGAATGAATTGAGTCATTTTATGTTTCTAAACACCACTTCTTTGGCAATTTTGTTAACTTAATGAAAGAATCCAAAATTTCCCACCACACTTGGATAATTATTATTTTTGTGTGTCTTTTCAAACATTAATCACAGGATTTTAAAGCACAGCTAGTCTGTTCTGACACTCAAATCACCCCCCTTACCAGATTTATTCATAGAGGCGGAGACTGTTCATGCTGGGAAGGACCTCAGCCCCCTCCTGTTCCAGATGTGGTCACTGAGGTCTGGCGGGGGGACTTGCCTGAGCCCCACACTGGTGACGGTAGAGCTGGGATGGAACCAGGTTCCTGATGCCTGGTGGTAACACCATGAACCCCGTGTATGAGTGCCAACTATGTGCCAGGCACTGTGCCGGGCCCTTTACAAACTTTCTTTTTTTAATATATCATCACAACATTCCTGATGATGAGTGAGCAGCTTGTCCAAGGTCATTCAGCAAGTATGGTGTCAAGCCAAGTCTTTGTGACTTCAATACCCCAGCTCACCCCAATATGTACTCCAACCCGCATGTGGCCTTTCACACTGCAGGGAGGAAATGGGATGGATGGTTGGAAATAGACTCTGGAGCCAATCCACCTGGGTTCAAACCCTGGCTCCATCCCTTCCTTACTCTGGACAACTTATTTATCCTCTCTGCCTCACTTATCTTATCTGTTAAATGGGGATGATAATGGTGAGCGGGTTAGATGCTTAAATTAGTTAATATGCATAAAGCCTGGCACCTGATAATTGTTAGCTATTATCATTAGTTAGGTCCTTACTGTGTTCAATGCCTGATTCTAGGCAACGTGGGGACCAGGAGACAACAACAATGATGCTAGTCTTCAGGCTGGTTAGCCAGGTGCTCCATTTGGTCCCTTGCTGCTCTTGGGTGGCACAGCTCACAGGCACCTTACCAAAGGCAGTGCCTGCATGTGCCTGGCCTGACTGCCATCCCTGCCACTCTCAGGAACTCTTGGGTCAGAGTCTCTGGGATTGTGAGGCATTCGAAGGGGTGAGACTGGCCTCAGTGAGAGTCTGAGCCTCCTGCTCGCAGGTTGGACCTGGGTGGCTGCCACACACCACCCGGCTTGCAGTGCAAACACTTGGCCTGCCATCGTGCGTTCATTCGTGCCCAGACTGCTACTGCGCCTGATGCCCACGGCTCCTGCCCAGTGGCTCTCACCAGGAGTGAGGGCAGGAAGATCAGCACCCCAACCCCTCCCTCCATCTGCCTGGAGTGGCAGCTATGCCCACATCTGCCACTGAGCTGGGCCTCAGAGCCCTAAAATCAGTGCATTCCATACTCACCATTGTCAGGAGAGGGGTCCCACAGAGGCGGTTGTGTCCCCATCCCCAAAGTCGCTGTATGACAGACATGCCCAACCAGGCATTGCTGGTAAATGTTTAACAGCCAGTTCTCTGGAGGAAAAAAGCCTTGATTTGTAACATCGACCTGTCTCTGTGGTGTAAACACTCCTGCCATAGCTGATTTCAAGCTGTCAACATCACACCCCTAATCACAGTGTTGGGAAGAGACACACAGCAGCACACCCTTATATAGCATTTCCCCTGCAGATGCAGCGGGGGCAAATAACCTCAACAGCACAGACAATAGTAAGAGGTAGTAAAATAACAAGGAAGTCAAGTGTTTTGAGTATGATATCACCTTCGTTTATAATATAGTTTATGTCATTGCAACTTTACATAATTTAATTTGTAATACTGACTTCGAGAGAAGGGCAGATAAGATCACGATGGGGTGGAGAGGACGGCTTGAGGAAAGGCACGGGACGGAGGTCCCGCGAGATGGTCTCAAAGCAGCCGACTGCCTCTCCGGCTGGGTGGAGAAGCTGCGTGAAAGTGGGTAGACTGGAGTGACTTCTCCCAGAGGCCCGTAAGGAGGACCTTGAGCACCTGGCTCGGCTTCTTCTTGATGTCACAGGCAATGGGGAGCCCTTGAATGTTCTTGCATAGGGCCAGGGTCTGATCAGAAGTGTCCTCAGTAGGAGCAGTTGTGGAGAAGAGGATGCACTGTGGAATGGGGACGTGCTGAATTGTAACAAGTCAATTAGTTAATAAAGCTGCTCGTGGGATTCCCCGATGGCTCATGGTAATTAATTTTAATGTTAGCTGTGGGGCCAAGCAGTGCTATTACAGGCAGGAAGGGACTGCTCCCTGTGTACACAGCAACCCACGGTAGACTTCAGAATCCACGTGTGACCATTGCCCCAAGGCCCGGCTTGGCACTGTCTCCTGGCTTGTGTGGGGGACAGGTAGATGGAGGGCGGGTCAGGGGTCGGGGGAGATGAAGGGGTTGAGGAGAAGGGCGGTGGCACCAGCCAACGCAGCAGATGCTGCCATCAGGACTGTTCTATGCCCTGTTGCAAGACTTGCCATTTCCCTCTGTTCCTCTCCACTCTGGCCTGCCCCAAGACCAACCCAAGCACGGCTGCAGAACACTCTACCATGAAGCCACACAGGGTCGTGCTCAAGGCACACAAATGCAGGTGTGTACCAGGGACACAGACCTGGCTCGCCAAGGTGTGCTCTCGGAGTGCTAAATAATGTGGACATGCACATGCATGTGCTCATGTGCACACACACGCACACACACACACCTGCCTGAGCAGCAAGCTCTGCACAGAATCCAGGCAGAACTCAGGAGGATGCGGAGGAGAGGGCTTCTATTCTATTGGGATGCAAATATCTTGGCATTCAGAGAAGGTGGGAGAGCAGGGAGCAGAGGAGGAGTATGGCAGAGAGCTTGGGGGTGGCGGAGAGAAGAGTCACGAGAACACATCACATTTCTATGGCTCTTTTCTTCCGAGGAAGAGCCCGACGCCCCTGTGGGCGGGATGCTTCGTGCCAACTCCAGCTCTGTGGATCGGGGCGGGCTCCTCTTCAACAGCCTCCAGGACGTGGTGCCCCCGGGGTTTCTGGACTTCTCCCTCCCTCTGTGAACACTTATTGAGCGCCCAGGATAAAGGAGAACACACATCAGGGGGGAGATATGTTCGTGTGGATCCCAGTGTGGACTTAAGGATGATACCCCGAATAGTGAGTGAAGGTGCTAGCCACAGGGCGTGCGGTCAGGGGAGGCAACAGAGAGCACTTGACGAGTGAGCGGCACATCCGCAAGTAGGCAGCAGGCGCCAGGGCGCCCCAGGCAGAGGAGCTCCACACACAGGCCCAGAGGCCTGGAGGGCACCTGGGGCCCAGAGACGATGAGAAACGCTGCTGGGGAAGTGACTGGGGAGAGAGATCGCCCTGGCGTCAGTGTGGATGGCAGGCTGGAGGGGGCGACACTGGTCTAGGAGACCAGCGAGGGGATTCAGGATTATCCAGGTGAAGAGGGAGGCTGGTGGCAGTGAGATGCAGGAGGGCAGTGGACAGGAGGCCAAGGAGAGGCCTACGCAGGACTTAGGGAGGGGTTGGATGTGGACGGTGATGGAGAAGGGAGGACACAGGGCCATGGAGTCCCGGTTTCTGGAGCAGTGAAGGGCAGCCAGGGTGATGTTAGCCAGGCAGGGGTGCGCATGAGGAGGAGGAGGCTGGCTTCAGTCGTGCTGATCTGTGGCATGTGGGCAGCCCTGTGTGGGCAGCTGGGTGGGTGGATCTGTTGCCAGGAGAACGGTCGAGGCTGGAGACCCAGATCTGGTTGTCATCAGTGCACAGCAGGGGTTGGAAATCGTGGATGAGATCCCCAGGAGGAGTGGGTCCCTGAGGAGAGAAGAAGACCCTGGGCAACACCAACACCCAGATGAGCCGAGGAAGGAGCCAGATCCAGAGTCTGTGCCCTGCTTTGAGGTTCTCCCCAGTGGAGACTCCTTGTGGAGTCTGCCAGTGCCCACCTGGGGAACGGGCTCCCCTCCTGTGTTTAATAGCATCGGAGCCTTGACCACGGTCCCATTTGAGTGGGAGCTGGTTGTGCCCATGCCAGCACCAGCGTGGCACCAGCACATGCATCCCGTGACTCAGTAGATGTGGAACGAAGGATGGGCTCGAGGAAGCAGAGTTTTTGCATTCCCAGCACTAGCATTGTGCCAGCAAACAGTAGGTTCCCCAACAAATTAACATTTAACGCCATCTGATTCTCTTTTTCAAAAATGATAATGTGTCCAAAGACGAAAGCAACAAATAAATCACCCCCAATCCAAACACCTAGAATTATCCAGGACTAACATTTGGTGGATTTTATCCCCAGTTTCTCTCCACATGTATAATCAGATGACAAGGACGGAGAGGTGCATGGATGGATGGATGGATATAGGATAGACAAGGGAAACTTTATAAAAATGTGATCGTATTTTTTATTTTTAAATGAAAAACATGAAATTTCCTCTTACTAGAGCTTAACTGAAGGGAACGAAACTGAAGTAAAATGGTCAACTTTAGACTGGACACAGTGGCTCACGCCTGTAATCCTAGCACTCTGGGAGGCTGAGGTGGGAGGATCACTTGAGCTCAGGAATTCAAGACCAGCCTGAGCAAGAGTGAGATCCCATCTCTACTAAAAATAGAAAAATTAGCCAGGCGTCATGGCTTTGTGCCTTTAGTCCCAGCTACTTGGGAGGCTGAGACAGGAGGATCACTTGAGCCCAGGAGTTTGAGGTTGCTGTGAGGTAGGCTGATGCCACTGCATTCTAGGGTGACAGAGTGAGACTCTGTCTCAAAAAAAAAAAAAAAAAAGGTAGACTTTAAATAAATGTCAATTCCTTACAAGAGATATTAGTTCCTAAAAGATCACTCTAAAGGAGAAAGAGAGAGAGAGAGAGAGCAGATAAAAACCACTGAAGGGTTAGACTTAGAGTCATTATGTTGTGTTTCTTTTTAACGACATGTTTCAATTTTCGATGCCATGGGTTGGGTTGATTCTATTTAAAGAGATTCTTAGTAAGTGCGTTCCCATCTCCACTCCACCCACCCCCCAATTTTGGGTGCCTAAATTAGCTTTACTGTGACAGGTTTTATAACATTTACATTCTGTTCTGCAACCGGCACCCACCTAGTTGCTATTCCCAGTTCTGCGCTTGCGTAGGTTGGGAGCTCACCACCACTCATTCCGACAGAGCTTCTGCATTACTGAGCTGGTTTTTTTTCTTTTGACTCACCTCTTGGCTGGCAGGATTTTGTCACTGAACACTACCTTCAAGAAGAGTCTGGAAGAGCTTCATTTCCTGAGTTCTTTCATGCAAGGAAAGGCTGGCTTTACACCTGAACGGCCACTGGGCCGGTGTGACACTCTGAGGCCACGCTTTTTTCCCTGCACAATGTCAGAGACGATCTTTGGTTTTCATTCTGTTGCTTTCTCTTTGTGCTGGGGTCTGGCAGCACCTGGCAGCTGGGCTGTCTTTCATTCCCTACGATCTGAAGCACTTGCGAAGTAAGATGAAAGAGTCAGCTCTGTCAATGGGGAATGAGGCTAAGCCTGACTCAGAATGGGAGAGGTGGCTGGGCTGGGGCAGGCTCTCCTCCCCACGAGCAGTCTGTCCGTCCAAGACCCAAGGCACGGAGGGCGACACCTGCTTCCTCACTTCCAAGGCAGCGGAGGAGGGAGGGCCGGCCTGCAAGCAGCCCAGTTTTTTCTTCTCTACTCACCACTCAGATGTTCCTCCACCTCCAATGCACAAGAAGAGCAAGGGGGCCTGTGGACAGGCCTGGCGTGGAGCTCCCTGCCTGGGGGAGGACTTCTCAGGACAGAGAAAACAGCATCTCCCTGTCACTTTTCTTTGGTTTCTTGATTTGTCGAATCTATATTTTTGTTAAGTGTCATCCGCAACACAAAGTATCTCAGGAGCTCTGCTTCTAGGTTTTCTTCCAAACACATTTCCTCCTCGATGCAAATGTTGCAGAGAGACAGCGTGAGCCAAGGACATGGGATTCGGCAACGGAATGATCTTATATCACCTTCATCTGGAAGTAGAGGCCACGTTCAATGGGTGGGTCTGAAGTCAGACTGAAGGGAGGGCAAGGAAGGCGCAGGATTGGGACACAAAGGCAGAGGGCGCAGGACCCCCTGGAGGGCTCAGGACGTGCGGGAGGAGGACAGTCCGTGAGACACAGCAAGGTGTCCTGGGGACCCTGTAGTCCAGGAAAGGCTCATGCTCATTCTCAGGCAGAGGGGAAAAAGCTAAGAGGGGAGGGGACAGTAAAGATGACCAAGAGGAGGGACGGAGGCTGAGCGAGACAGGGAGAGATGGGTTGAGGGGACGAGGCTTTGGGGGCAGAGGGGGAGGGATGCAGACCCCGGGGGGGTGTCCTGGCAAAGAGGAGGACTTTGTGTCCTGAAGTGGCTAAGGTGACCACACAGCTCACGGGAGAGGACAACAAGGCACTGCCCAGCCCCGCCGTCTGCCCAGTTCAGGAGGCATGGCCTCCACGGAGGCTCGGGGGACCAGCAGGAAGGGCACTGAGGCAGGTGGAGAAGTGTCAGGACTGCCAGGGTCATAGTGTCAAGGGCGCACGTACGTGGTTACCAGGCACGTGAGCAGTGAGGCCCCAGAGAGGCCTGTGCAGCTAGCGGGGGCGGTGCAGCCTCTCACCTCTGTGGCCGCTCGGGCCCAGCCAACAGCCCGAGCTGTGAGACTCGAGAAGGCACAGCTGTCCAGGGCGGCTGGGACCAGGAGCCCGGGAAGGACTCTTTTTATTTGTTGCCTGCAGTGGAAGCAATGGGGATGGGAAGGTCTGTCGGCAGTCACTCTGTTTAGCTTTCTTGCCTCTTTCCTGAAGATGAAAAGAAGGAAAGCATGCATCGCTGTCTAATTCCGGACTAGCACCCATTCTGTTGGTGAGGAGACTGAGGCCCAAGGCCCACGGCAAGACCCCAGGAAGAGGAGAGAGAGAGGGAGAGAGAGCAACAGCGTTCAGTGGCATCTAGACAGCTGCAGTGGCTCTTGAGGCCTGGGGCGCGGGCAGCTGATGAGGCTAGAGCAGTAGGCAAGGGCCAGCTCACAGGCAGCCTTGAATGCCACACTAAGGATTTGACTCTGGAAAGCTCAGTGTGCTGGAAGTGTGGAGAAAAGATTGGAGGAGAGGGTTCTGAGTGCAGTTAGGAGAACAAGGAGGATGTGATGGCTACAGCCCAGGTCCGAGGTGCTGTGGCCGAGCTCCCAGGGTGCAACTGGAGCTACAGGACTTGGTGACCAAATGGATGTGAGGCAGGGGTATGCCCAAGCGTCTGAACTGGACAGCCAGGGAGTACTCTCACGGACATGGGACCAGATTGCCGGGGAAAGTGGGAGCGGGAGGTCATGCCGGGAGGCATCCCTGGGAGATATCTGCGTGCAACTGTGTGCAACATCTGAGGCTTGGAGAGAGCTCCCAGGCTGGAGCCAGCACCAGGGGTCATCCGCACGCAGGTGGTGGTCAAGGTCATGGCGTGGCTGCCATCACTCAGGACAGACCCCAGAGGAGCACCAGCACTTAAGAGATGGGCAGAGAAGGGGGATTGTGAGCGACTGAGAAGGGATTGTCTGAGATGCAGGGGAAAAGCAGCAGAAAATGGCAGTGTAATGAAAACCAAGTGCAGCGGGAGAGGCCAGCGACACCCAGTGCCACAGGAGGCAGAGCGAGATAAGCAGCGCCCCCGAGGAGTGGCGGAAGGGGTGTTGGTGGCCCGTGAAGAGCAATTTCAAGAGCATTCTGGGGCAGAGCCCCAACTTTGGAGGGTGAGCGGTTGGGGGACCGAGGGTCGTGCTGATTGGAAAGCTTTGATCTTTCCCGTGTTGGCCACAGTCCGATGCCCGTTCTCCTTGGGGGTTCCTGACTCTCTTCGTGCTTTGCCCAGACGAATCTTTGGCTGAGTAAGTCTCATTTCACCAGGGGTCTTGAGAGTGCCTGTGTCACCGAGGTCTCTGCTCACCTGCCTCCTGTCCCTTTCACCGTACCTCATTGGTCGCAGAGGGTGAGGAGCTCCTTGCAAGGCTCTCAGGGCTCCAGAGCCTTGGTCGAGGTCTCCCAGCCATCGGAGTGGCACCTCGGGAGGCCGTCGTGCTGGGCGCAAGGCTGTGCAGAGCTTCGGAATCCAGGCCTCGGCTGTAAGGGATCTAGCACCCGTCACGTTCCCTTGACTGGGTCCCCAGCAGCTTCTTCTCATACTCTCTGCTCTTTAAGGAGCTGGCCACAGAATGGCAGCGCTGGAGGAGGCCCCCACATCTCGGGCCAGCCCCTGAGTAAATGGGGCCCACTGAGGGGCAGCGATTTCTTTGCGGCCTGACTGAGGGGCACCGGTGCTCTGGCCCCGGTGTAAGCCTCTGGTCTGGAGAGCTGACCATCTAGGCAGAGACCCTGCCACTGGCCTTCCCCAAACACCTGGGTGGGAGGTGCCCCTTAGGAAGGCTCTCAAGGCCCCCAACCTCACCTTCTGTTTTTAAGGCCCTCTCTGGAGCTGGCCCTGGAGCCCTTCAGTGATCTGTGCCTCCCTTGCCCGCTGCCGTGACAGGTACCAAGGCCACGTTCCCGGTGTGGCCTTCTCCTTCGGCTCCCCCTACGGCACCACCACCCTCAAGTACTTCCAGGACCACCGCAACGCCGCCATGGAGCACAGCAGAGGCGGCCACTTCCCCACCATCTTCTCCCCCAACCCCGACCTCGTGCTCATCAACCGCTTGCTCACCAGGGACCGCTCACTGCACGCGCCCAGCTACACCCGATTCAACCTGGACAGCGACCGTGCCGGCCAGCTCTCTCACTTCTACCAGGTGAGCTGCCGCCTCCCCGCCTGCCCGCCAGCCCTGCGAGGGGAGCAGCTGATGGCGGGGCCAGGGCAGACCTCACACCCTCCAGAATGTCTTGATTGGCATTTTCAGAGCCCCTGAGCCAGCAGGGAACGTGGCGAGTTTGGCTAGGGACTCTGCTTCCCTGATCTCCTCCCACCCCCAGGGGCCTCAGTGGCTTCTGCTCCTGTTCCCCCAACTGCAGGGGTCTCTGAGGGTGTTGCTGCCCTCCCCTCTGCCTCCTCTCTTGGCCCTGCAGACCCCCACTTACCCTCCAACTGAGTAAAGGACCTAAGCTTCACCCACAGGATGAATCACATATGAGCAAAGGCCCCACACCAGCCCCCTACCCCCAGCCCAGCCCTGCCCCCTCCCTGCCCCACAGTCCCTCTGAGTGTGTGTCCCAGTCAGCCTCAGCCCCAGACTGGACCAAACTGCCCCCTGGGGAAGCGAGGAGGAGGAAGAGGGCACCCACACCCCTGTTGTTCTTGTCCTGCTCCTCTGGCTCGTAAACCTCCCACTCTGCCCCGATCTGGTTCTGACACACCCAAGCGGGCCACAATGCATGGGCTTGAGCTGGCCCTCATCCCTCCACGGGGCCGAGGGCTCATTCTCTGCTTTGTTCCCAGAGACCTTGCTCTCCCCATCCCCTCTCACAAACATTGCCCCTAGCCTGGTTTCCAGGACACGGGTGCCTCCTGGTCTCAGGGCAGAGAACCTGTATGAGTAAAGCACCTGGCTCTGGGGGCAGGACAAGATCACTGCCATCAGCCCCTGAGGTGCTGTGGGACCATCTCAGTGGCTCTCACACAGAACATGGATGAGCAAACCCACACAGAGCTTACGGGCTTCCACAGTGTACATGAGCACAGCAAGTGTGTGCCCTGCGGGACTGGGTGCTTGTTCTTTATCTTAGCTGATCCCTTGTCTCATTTACTCTCTGTGGCAAAGCTGGTAGAGTGGGTGTCATCATCCCCATTAGATGAGGAACTGAGGCTCAGAGTGGACACCCAGCTGGTCAGCAGTTGAGCCAGGGCCCCAGCAACGCTGGGGTTCCTCCAGGGTCTCCTGGCCAGGTCTAGCCAGGCATGGGCTGCAGGTGCCTGAGGTCACTCCTGAGCACTAACAACCTGTCATCTCTTCCTTGGTTGAGCCGTAGATGGTGCAGCAGCATCGGAAGTACTATCGAGACAAGACGGGCACGGTGCCCCAGGTCCCCTACTTTGTCCTGCCTGTGAGAGAGGACCGGTACCCTCTCCCCACCGACCTGTGAGTGCCTGCCCTCCCTCTATCCATGCAGTCGACCAACACAATCCACGGGCACTGGCTCTCAGCCAGGCTGAGCAATGAGTTAGCAGCCTTCCCCTAAAGCTTGCAATGCAGCTTGGCAGTTATAGAGCACTGGGACCAGGGGTTGGGCAGCCTCAGGAGGGACGCCAGGAGACTGAATGAGCAAGTCAGGAAGAGCAATTTCCCAGCCAGATGCACTGGGAGCTTGGGAGCAAACCTTGAGCTGGCCGGAATCTGCAGACTGATCCCCTGCAACCGCAGCCTTGCAGTTACACTAGTCCAAATGTGGCTGCTGCCAGCAGCAAGGGGCTTCTTCCCTCTGGCGGACACGACAGGAACTACACCGAGCAGACTCGGAAATGTTCTCCTAGGGACTTGAAAATATCTTGCAAGTCCAACTGTCCATCTAAAAAAATGTGAAAGTTCCTTACTACCCGCCCCTCGATGCTTTTATCTGAGAGAGCTCCTTTACCTGGGAAAGGCCCACCCCGCCCTACCAGATGACCCAGGCAGGCGGTTACTGTGCTATCTCCCTTCTGACGCCTAGGCCTCTCCTTGTGCCAGGAGGTCAGTGGATAGATCTGGGTTTCTCAGCCTCTTCGTTACTGCTAAAGCAGCATCCATTTCCATAAAGTTTAATGGTTTTTAAAGCAACAGACTTCAGTGCCTCTAAAAGTTCCTCTCTGCGAGATAAATGGGCCTAATTTATAAATAGGGAAACTGAGGCTCAGTGATCACCTGGGGGACTTCTGCTGGGTGACCTGGCTGGCTGGAGGCTGGGCTTGAGGAACTGGCATCTCCCCTCACCAACTCCAGGACTCGGGGTTGGCCATCTTTGTGCTTTGGGTGGCTCTGAGCCAGTTGGTCCCCTGGGACAGAATTGGCCTCTCCTGGGGACAGGTCTCCTCCTGAGACTGCTCTGGCCAAGACCTGCCCCTCCCATAGCTTTGGGGAGCCTAGGACACCCCAACTCTGTTCCTTCTCCACATTGCCAGGCAGCCTGCACTACTGCCGACAGTTTCACGCCCAGCGCAGAGGGCCAGCCAGGTGGTTGGGGGTAAGAGTGTCGGTGACTGGCTCTGGGGCCTGGGGCAAGTCCCTCCCCTTCTGGAGTTCCATCCCCATCAGCACCAGCGGTACCATTCCCCAGCACACTGGTTGGGTGTCTGCTCCTTGTGCAGCTTTATGCTAAGGGCTTCATGAGCATCGCCTATCTAGTCCTCAAAACAAAGCCAAGAGGGAGACAGCAACCCAAATCCATTTTTATGTGTGCACTTCTAGCAGGAGTTAGGGCTGCAAGCCACACGGGACTATCTGAGGCCTGTGTCCTCACTCTGAACCGCCTGTACAGATGCAGCCTGTCATCATCTCACATCCAGGGTGGCCTGTCAGGTGTCCAGCTGATGAGCAGCAAGCAGGGGCAGGTGGGCTGGGGAGTGGGCAGGTGTCACCCTCCCTCTCCCGCACGTTGTGTAACGTTGGCCCCATCTTCACCCCCAGGCCTCCGCTGAGCCTGAAGAACAAGTGGCACCTTTTAAGAGTGTCCCCTGAGAACCTGAAGACATACCAGGCCTTCCCATCAGGGAAGAGGGTCTCTCCACAAGAGCGGCGGAGCAGAGACTGCTACTTTGAGTTCAGAGCATGAGGCCCGGTGGCCTGAGAGCCTCAGCCCCCGGCAGGTTGGCTTGCTTGGAATAAAATCTTTAGCCACGACCATCCCACACACCTCTCCTCTGGGCGCAGGGATCTATGGCCACAGCAGGAAAGCACCCCCGAGGGTCGCACAGCATTATGTCTTAAGGGCCTGTGGGAAGCTCAGCCCAAAGGACTCGAGCCCAGGAAAAGCAGGGTCTGGCTACCTGGCGGGTCCACCCACCTTCTCCCCCAGGGTGGGACAGGTGGAACTGGGGAGTTCCCAAGCCTTAGTGGCAGGTCACTCGGGTACAGAGAGCTCCCACCTGCTTCCACTGGCGTAAGCGAGGAAGCCCGATCACCCACGTCCGAGAATGAGGGGCAGGTGACCCCAGAATGTCGCACAGGCCGTGAGATGGAAAGGAATTCCCATTGGAGCCTGCCCCAGCATCACTCAGTCCACACGGGAACTTGTGAGGGAGGCGCCATTGTCCCAGTTTACCGATAAGAGACACTGAGGCTCAGAGAAGTGAGAAGTTGCCCGAGCTCACACAGCTGGGAGGTGATGTAGCAAGAATTGGAACCCAGGTCTTGCTGACTCCCAAGCCCTGGTCTTTGCATGACACACCCTGCCATGGCCCATGTGGAGATGGAGGGGCAGGAGTGACACAGCCCTTGGGATCACGGGGACCCCGCGGAGGGCAGGTGCCTGGGAGAAGCTATGGGGAGCGGCCACTCCTGCATTCTGCTCAGACTGGTGTGGACAGGCGAAGCTGTTTCTGGAAGGGGATGGGAGGAAATGGCCCAGGACTAAGCCCCTCCAGACCAGAAGTGGGCGCTGGGAGTGGGTGCCTAGGCTGCACTCCTACGGTGGCCTTGGGGGGTCTGGAGTGTCTGTTCCCAGCAAGCTGCTGCTCCCCACCTTCTGGAGGCTCCTACCTGCTGGGGCAGGGGCAGCATGTGGGTGACAGCTCATTCGCAGACAGGATCTGCAATGGGGACCCAAGCCAGGTGTGCATCCACACCACAGGACTTCTCCAACATTCCAGCACCTCCTGGATTTGATCAAGGGGACCCCACTAAGCAACGGGCCCTTATTGCCCATGAGTGGGTGAGTCAGGCCCTGAAGGCAAGAGGATCACAGCAAGGTTCAAGCATAACCGAGGCCGAAACAGCCCTGCCTCTGTGGCAGCACCTGGACACCTCCCAGAGGATAGCATAGATAAGAGAAACTGTGTGCCCATCAGGTGGGCATCCGACGGCTCTCCATGAGGGGCTGCTTCTGTGTCTTAAAATCCCCGATTAGCTGGGCCCCAAAGGGTCTCTGTGGTGACCAAATTCATTCCAGAGCTTGGCCGAACAGCAAAGAAAATGAACCCTGATTGCTGGGCACATGCTGTCCCATCCCCAGGGCGTGGGGGTGCTATGTGGAGCCGAGATGTTGTCTCCCTCGGGAGCGGACCGGGGAGCCAGGCCCCGGCTGGAATGACCGCTGTGTGCACAGCCTGTGCGGATCCGCCTGCGGGATGTGGGGCGGGATTCTGGGGATGGGAGGGAAGGACTTGTATCTTCCTAGTGAACTTCACCCCGTTTGGCCTGGTCCTCTGCTATGACATAGGCCGAGCCCGAGCCCTGCCCTCAGAGAGACTGCCATCCCAGCTTGGTCGGCGTCACTGCAAACCTAAGCCCTGGAATAAGCAGTTCTTAATGCAAAGTACTTGTATATGATCCTGCGTTTAAACAGCCATGAACTGATGGGCTACGGCTTTTCTTGTGCTTTATTTAATAAACGATACGCGAGAGGTGAGGGAGGGCCTCGGACAAAGTCAGACTTCAAAGCAGAACCCCCAGTGTCTGGAGGGGGTGGATTCCCACGGTCTCCCTGGAGGCTGCCAGATCTGGCGTTCGCTGTGCTGGCTGCCACATCAGCAGCCCCAGAAGTGGATCCGAAAGGAGCTGAAGGAAAGAATTCTGTGAGCCACCGAGCCTGCAGTTCTCAGGGGCCCTCTGACTCTGGGGATGACAGCAGTCCAAAAGGCACCCTCCCTGGCCCAAGTCTTGTGTCCCTTTCTCAAAAGCTCCTTTTAGCATCACCAGAATGCAAAGGTTCTCGGAACCTTGCAGAGCTGCGATCAGGGGAGAGCAGGGAGCGATTAAGAGAGAAATTCGAGGTGGGGGGATTCCAGCTTTCATCACGCACTGGGCTGTCCCGGAGAAGAGGAATTTCCTCCGGTTGGGGTCTCTAAGGAGGGTGCGGCCAAGCCCAGGCCCCTGGCAAGTGTGCTGGTGTGGAGGCCTTGCTCATCCAGGTGGCTGGAGAGGGCGGGACCTCAGTCAGATTTTCTCTCTGGGAATGTGGAGTCAGAGCTGAGGGACATCACTTAGAGGTCACTGAATGTCACTCAAACCCAAGGAGGTATAAACCTGCCCACCGTAGGGAGGCCGTGTTTGGGGACTGCTGGCATGGGGGCTAAGCCGAGCATCGGGGGATGAGGTGGGAGGCAGGGACGCTGGCACAGAGAGGGACCGAGCTGTCTTGGCCCCTGTCCTGGTGCTCGCTGACGTCCAGCTCTCCGTTCTATTGCGGTTTGTTTGCTAAAACATCTCTCGTAGGCACACGTCCTTGCCATCACCTAGACCATGAGGCCGAGGGGCAGAATGGGACCAAGGAGTAGGCAACAGGTCCACAGACGCCAGCATGGGTGACGAAGGCCGTGACAGGGGCTGCCTCCAGGGGGAGTGCGTATCCCGTAACTGGAAGGATCCAGAACAGACTGCTCTACAGGCTGGGGAAATGTGGAGATGGCCGATCATCTCAAGGGCACCTGGGCCACAGTCGACCATTAGGGCACCCGCCTGCTCCAGGATGTAGAACTGGGTGCTTCTCTCATCATGTTTCTTTTCTTCCACGAGCTCCGCCACCAGCACCTTCACAGCCCCCACAAACCTCCAGCTCCAGGGGACTGCTGGGGCGGTGGGGGAGGGGAGCAGGGCCAGCAGTGGCCAGGCAGGGCACACAGCCGTGCTGGCTGTCACAGGGCATGCTCCTGAGGCCGGACCCCTCATGTCTTTGCAAAGCCTGGAACCCAGTCTTCCCCTCTGCCTTTTACTACCCCGTGGTATTTCTCAGAAGCTCCAGTTTTGCTGGTTCTACAAAAATCTGCCAAGTGCCCTGGAAACTCACAACCTCCTTGAAAAGACTGAGATGCCCTCTCAGCGAGGGGAGACTGGGGTACCCTTCCGGCCCCCCAATATTCTGGGCAGCCCCTCACCCTCCAGAACTCCTTACTTCATGAAATCTGGAGACTTGGCCATCGCGTGTTCAAACTCTGAGAAGGACAGCATGTTGTCATTGTCCAGATCCGACTCACTCAGGACCTGGTCGGGGACACGGAAGGGGCTGAGTGGGACCTGGTGTCAGGCAGTGACATGCGGACACAGGAGGAGGGAGGGAGACAGGCCACAAGCCATGTGGCTGCCAGATGACAGGGCCAGGCTCCCTGACCCTCAGGAAGCAGGTTCTCAGCACAGGCAGGAGCTCCGCACTGTAAGGGCCAGGTGACAAGGTCAGGAAGGCAGAGGTGACAATAGTGCTCATGCTTTTATCTTCCTCCTAGTTCCCACCCAGACCAGGGGCACTTGACTGTTGCCATGGTCTGAGAACAAAGATGCACGCCCTGTCTTGGGTTTGCGGGGCTGCTCTCACATCTTGTCACCCTAGCACACCTGGGCATTGTGCTGCGCTGGGCAACGTGGGGAGGGGGCGCTGTGATGTGTCCATCTGTTGCCCCGCTGCTATTGGCTCACCCGCCTGTGGTGACCGCCATATTGGTAGGAGGCCCCTTGGAGTGGGTGGGTCGGGCGCACTGCTCTGGGGACCCTAGAAGGATCTTGGAGGAGGGACGGAAAATTGAGGGGCAGTTTCCTCCAGCTGTGTACCCGTTCCTCAGGGCGCTTCAAGCTGCCTGACCCCAGGGCAGCCCCCACGGAGCATGCACACCACAGGCCGAGATGCCATCTGCCTCAGGCTTGGCCCTGGGTCTCTTCCAGAGGGTGCCTGACATCCTGGAGCTTTGGGTGACAACCAAGCCCCTTGCCCCAGGTACACACGTGTTTCGTGAGGTCCATCAGCAGGTCCTCAGACACATCGTCAGTGTTGAGCAGGCGCAGGGCGATCCTCTGCAGGTCCTCCTCGTCGATGAAGCCGTTCTCATTAAAATCTGCAAAGAGGAGCCAGGGCCTGTGTCAGAGGGGGTTGGGGGCTGAACAAGACGTGGCCTTGAGGAGTCTCGGAGGGCCGAGGCACCAGCCAGGACCCCACAGACACCCGTCAGCTTCTGGGAGGCCTCGCAGAGCCCAACCGTCCCAGGCGGGTCTAGAACCTGGGACTCAGGGAGACCTGGGCAGGCCTAAGGTGTGGGTACTGCAGCAGCAGGCAGGCTGCAGACAAACGTGCACTAAATAAGAACCACGATAGGCATTGAGTGAGCACCTTCTGCATGCTTGGGCCTGTCCTGAGAGCTTTACCTGTTTTAAATCATTGAATCTTCACAATCAAACTGTTATTAGTCTTATTTCACCAGAAGGAAACTGAGGCATAGAGGGGTTATTTGGCCTGTCGGCACTGCGAGGGAGTGCAGGGATTCAAGCCCAGCCGGGCTGACCCCCAAGCCCAGTGTCACCCACTGTGCTGTGGAAATCTCCACCTCCAGACTCAAAAGCTGGGATGTCTCCTGGGGGCTGGGAGCCGGGCAGCGCGGAGGAGCAAGGTGGCCGGATTTGGAGCCAGAGCCCCGGGGCCAGTCCCGGCTCCTGTGCTGGTGCAGTAGCTATGGGACCAGATGCCCTCAGCTCTGCAGTGCAGCGGGGATAGTGGTCCTCCTGTCCACAGGGGTGCTGGCCGCAAGGACTCCGGCTGTGCCCTCAAAGGATCAGGGTACAAGAGGAAATACTTCCTGCACCGTCATGCAGCCTCCTTTTTGATGTGAGGACCAGAAATCCCAGGCAAGCTGTGGCCATCAGAAGGTGGTTGAGGGAAGGGGGAACAGGGAGCCTCCAGACCATGGGAGTCTCCACATTTTCACACACCCCCAAATAGCCCACGATGCTGCTGGAACCACAGGGACGCTGGGCTGGGTGGCAGCGGGTTGCACTGCAGCTTCTCAGACTCCTGCGTGTCCTGCTGACTCCTGTGTGTGCAGGCTGCTTGACTCTTCAACCTGCGGCCACAGCCCCAGTGTCCCCGATCTCCAGGACAACACCCGGTTTCCACCTACTGTCCTGCCAACTGGGGAGTGCCCTGACCCTTGTCAGACCTTGGGTCCTCTATTGTGGGCAAGAAAGTATGGTCACCACATAAGCCCCCTGAACACTGGACAGCCAGGGTCCGCATGACCCTGTTTCCCACAAAGCCACTTTGGAGGGCATCCTTCGCCCCCTCAGTGCCACCACGGCTCTTTTCAACAGTCCTCTGAAGGGTGTGGGCCCACGGAGATGGCAGTGGAGAGGGTGCCAGGTCATCAGGGACAGAGGCAGAGAAGGAATCACATTGGGGTGTTGATCAGGCGTGGTCCACCCAGTGTGAGGGGGCAGAGGATTGGGAGAGGGTCTGAGAGGGAGAAGAGCTGGGGGTTAAGTCCGGAATGTGGGCCAAGCTGCGAAGGGCCTTGAATGCCAGGGTGAGGCATCACACAATGTTCTCAGCAGCCTCCCCTGGAGCACCCAGCACAGTCCTCTGAGCGACTCGCTGGCCAGGCAGTAATGCAGTAGCCTTGCCGAGTCCTAGTAACCACCACTACGAACATTGCCAGGCAATGGTCTAAGTGCTTTATATTTCACTGCATTTAATCCTCATAACACAGATGGAGAAACTGAGGCATGCAGAGATTAAATAACCATACTTACCTCCTTAGTCTCATTTCTACTTCTTGTCTTTAAATATCATCCATGTACTGGCTCATCCCAAATTTATATCTCCAGATTGGGCTCCTCCCTGGCTCCAGGCCTGCATGCCCACCTGCCTTCCTGCGCTCTCCGCCCGGAGTCCAATAGGTCCTCGGATTCCACACGTCCAAACCCGGACTCCTCGTGCTCCCTCCGCAAGCCCTGCTCGAGCCTCCTTCACTCACCACTGTCCCCTTCTCAGTAAATGGGCAGCTCCCCCTCCAGGTGCTCAGGCTGACATGCAGTCACCCTTGACTGTCCCTTGTACCCCACAGGTGACATGCCAGCAAATCCTCCCAGCTCCTCCTTCAAAAGACAGTGCATGGGACTCTGATCGCTCCCACTGCCCCGCCTCTGCCCTGTTGTGGCCACCATTGCCTCTCTCTGCTTGTCCTGGCAGCCTCTTGCTGAGTTCCCTGCTCCCTGTCTGCCCCTTCAGGTATTCTCCACTCAGCAGCTGGGAATTGGCTGATCATCCTTCTTTCCTCCTCATCACCCACTTCTCACAGTCCCCGTCTCACTAAGAGCAGAGCCTGGGTCCTGTCCCCGAGTCTGCCTGCCCTCACTCTGCCTCCTTGCTAGTCTGCCAGCAAGCCAGGTGCACTCCCGCCTCAGGGCCTTTGCATGGAGGTCCCTCCTCCCTGGAGCACTCTCACCCAGCAATCCCTGGGCACCACCCAACACCTGTGTAAACTGCACTTCCCGCCCTTTCCCTGCTGTGTTCTCCCAGCACCAAATACTCCCTAACACAGTTTTCCTTATTAGATCGTTTATTTCCCTCCACCAGGATATAAATTCCACAAGGGCAGAAATTTTTGTCTTTGTGTTCACTGCTGTAATCCCTAGCTCCCAGAACAGTGCCTGGGACAGAGTAGACGCCCAGTGAATAGTTGCTGAATAACTGAATGAATGAACTACCCAAGGTCACACATCCGAAACAGGACTGAACCCAGGCAGTCTGACTCAATGGGAAGTCTATGTTCTTAACCACCCATGACTGTCTTTATTGCAACAAAATGCCAACGTTTAGCAGGCAGAGGATCATCCAAAACAAACACTACATTTCCCAGCCTCCCTTGCTGCTAGATAGGGACATGTGATGAAGTTCTGGCCAATGAGATATAAGCAGGAGAGGCACAGGAACCTTATGGGACTGTCTTTAAAGAGAAGGTTTAGTCCTCTGGGACAATGAGGTGACCTTGGGAATGGAGGATAAAGTGACAAAAGAGGAGGAACCTGGGTCCCTGATGCTGACAGCTTTAGCACCACTGTGCACAATTACCTCTGGACTTCTACATGTTAGAGAAATAAATATATAGCTTTCAGCCATCTTGGGGGCTATCTTGCTTAAGCACTGGGGTTTGCTGTCATTGGCTACCAAATTTAATCCTAATTCATAATCTGAGCCTCAGTTTCCTCATCCGTAAAATGGGAGTAATAGCAATACCTCCAAAGAGTTTCTGTGAAGATTATATAGGAAAACACATGGACATCACCTGGAATGGGGTTTGGAATATAGAAGATGCTTAATATAGAAGATATTTATCAGATATAGTAGAGGCTCAATTCTACATCACTTGGTGATTGCTAAATACTGAAAATGCAAACCGTAGAGACTGTGTAACCCCCCCTTGAAGAATGAGAGCTGGAGCTATATTGGGCTCCTAGGGAAACTGAGGCCCAGGGTTTGCTGATGTCACAGGGTCCTTCAGTGGCAGAGCCGAGACTTGTCTCTGTTCCCCAAGGCAGGGTGGGGTGTGGAAGGTACAAGTGTCCCCTCACTCCTTCAGCAGTGCCTCTCCCCTGGCTGAATGTTTATCAGCCCCAGGGCCTGAGACCAAGGCCCAAGACATGTGCAGAGGGTCCCCTGCCCAGCTCTGCTGTTGCCCGCCATGGGAAATGACCCAGAGCAGGTGAACAGGGCAGAGGGAGCGACATTGGGGTCTGGAGGCAGTGGGCAGCCACAGCGATGCCGCACTGCTGGTGAGAAGCTCTACAGCCTCTCCTGGACACCCTGCAGTGTCCCCAGGCGTCCTGCTGGCCCAACTCCCCTATGCAGAGACTGCAGCAAATGACATGGCTTTGGTCCCAAGCCATCTGGAAGCAGAACGATTTGCTACAGTAAAATGTAGTTCCGGACAGTTCCCCTCCTTTGGGGGTGCAAGGTCAGAACAACCTGGGGGAGGGCCGGGGGCTGGGAGTGGGGGCGCTGCCCAGCCCATGTGGCCTCGGCAGCCTCAGGACCTACAGCCTCGGACCACTCAGGAGGGGCTGGAACCTTCCTCCTGCTGTTTTCCAACAATGGGGTGGGGGCCCGTGGAGAGTTGGTGAAGTTGGGGCTCAGCCTTAAGGTCCCCCCAGAAGAATTTTACCATCATCATCCCGATGTCTCTGTTGTTCTTGATCCTTGCAGTTGACACAGCACTTTCACGAAAATCAACCGTTTGGTCGAGTAGTGGGGAATACACTTCCACTGTTACTCCCAGGAGAAACGAGGTTTCCTCCCTGGCCTCTCCCCATCCACCAGCACCCCTTGTGGCTGGTCAGGTCCTGGGCAGGTGTGGGAAGACCTGCGGCTGACACTCTGGCACAACGTGCCTGCGGTAACTCAGATGTGGTGGGGACTGTGCTGACTGGAGCAAGCAAGCACGGCTGGGAGGGTGGTCTCTGACAGCAGAAAATCCCCCCTGTGGTGCAGAGAGGAGGGGATTGATCAGCTGGAGGTTAGAGTGTCGCTCAAAGCAGAAACTGGAGCCCAGCACGTAAGTACCAGGGAGATGCGTCCGGCCCTTCAGGACTCTTGACCAATAGTCACTCTCCCCATCTTTCTTACTAACAGGACTGCAGCCCTTTTTCAGAATGACACCATATCTGGCTTAAAACACACAGCATTTCAGTGTCCCTTGCAGCTATGCGTGGCCATGTGACATACTTCTGGCCAACTAAATATAAACTGAAGCTGCTGGGTGGGGCTTCCAAGAGAGCTTGTGAAAGCAGAGCAGACTCTGCCTGCGGATGTTGGATGCACACTTTGTCCTTATCCCGTCTCCTGTCCCCTTTTTTCCTTCCTAGAATGAAGACGAGATGCCTGTGGGCAAAGAAACATTTTGTGACCATGAGGGCGATGGTTCCCTACTGCTAGCAGGTCAGGAAGCTTGCAGGAGCCCTGGCCCTCAGTTACGTCCTGGAGTTATCGCCTCAGCTCTGGACTGCCTGATTCCAGACCTTCCTTTCTTTTCCTTTCCTTCCCCGTGGATGCCGTTCCACATAACCGGATGCAATCCTCACGGATGCAGGAGGCTAGCGCAACAGCTCTCAAACTCTGCCGCAAGTTAGAATTGCCCAGGGAGCTTTGCAAAAGCCCAACGACTGGGACATACGTTACATCAAGTCTTTGGAGCTGGGGCCCAAGCGTCTGTTTTTTTTTAAAAGCTCCCAGGTGGGTCCAGTGTGTGGCCGAGCTCGAGAGCCAGTGGGTTAGAGCAGTGCTGCTTAAACCCCAAGGTGCAGAGGACTCTGCCGGGGTCTCGTTTACGTGCAGATTCCGATTCAGCGGGTGTGGGGTGGGCCCTGAGCTTCTGCGTTGCTATGGTAATAAGCTTCCTGGCAGTGTGGACACTGCTGGTCCGTGGGCTGCACCTGGAGTAACAAGGGGTCAGAGCGTTGAGTTAGGTCTTTGGACTTTTGCTAAGAATCACCGCCATGACCGTCACCACAACCGTCTTCTCCTTTCCTGCTCTGTCTCCGTTCCCTTTTTAAAATTCCTCTTCTTCTCCCTTCGCTGCAGACCACGCCCATCTTGACTTAGTAGGCAGCTGCCATCTGCCAGGCGCCAGCCTGGGGATTCACACGTCCCACCTCTAATCCCGCCGACAGCTCTGTCAGGTAACAAATCCTCGGGGACCAAAGAGAATTTGGATTTGTCTGAGTCTGTCTGATGAAGGCTGGGAGTTTATGAGTCCCTGGGCATCTATCTGCACAGGTGATTTGCATGAAGGCTTTGAGCTTTCTGTTTTTGTGCTTGAGCTCTAGGAGGAAGGAGACTGTATGCTCGAGGGGGCCCGGAGAGAGCTGGTGGAGGAAGACACAAAGACATTGCGGGGGACATTGTGGTGTCTGGTCCTCGACCTGCCCCAAGGCTTTCAGTCTGACCTCTCGGGACCACAGGCATTCTCCCCATCTCGCAGCTGAACATGCTTTAGCTACTGTGCCTTGAAGTCCAAAGAGAACCTGCTGCTCTCCTAGCTCCTGAAGGGCCTGGGTGTTTTTTGTTTGTTTAGCTCAGAAAACCATGAAAAGACAGCTGAAGCAGACATCTTTTGGGACATGTGCCCAGCCTACGCTCTCCCATCGCAGAGACGTGTCCCCACCCACAAGTGGCAGGCCCCTGGAGCCAGGCTTGTTTCTGTGGCTCTCCTTCTTTTTTGGCTATAGTTGATTGGGAAGGCTGGTCACCCAACCCCTAGGGGCAGCTAGATCATTGGCTCGGCTGGGCCACCAGCGTCTCCTGAGAAAATGGAAGGGAGAGATGGAAGTGCTTGTGGCCGGTCCTAGCGAAGCCTGCAGGCCATGTGGGGGGCTGAGCAGTTGTCTTTGGCCCATGGGCACAGGCATAGAAGTCAGATGTGCAGGAGGAGGTTCATAGAGAGAAGTAGAGATGAGAGAGGCACCATGGAAAACAGGAAGTAGCTGCCTCTCTCCCTGACCCTTTCCAGCTGCACCTAGGCCCTCAGGAGGCCTCCTTTCCTCTGTAGGCTCCATGCTGCTTGTGGTGGACACACTCCAGTGTGGATCGTGGATCCACATCTCTTGGGGTTCATGCTTGTGTATAATCCCCACCCCCTCTAGTGTGGGTGGGAACTGTGACTTCCTTCCAACCTATAGAATTTGCCAAAGTGATGAGGTGTCACTTCCGTGATCACATTGTCATATAAGACTCTTGTCAATAGGGTGACTCAAGAGACTCTCTCCCTGGCTGTCCCTGAGGAAGCAAGTGGCCATGTTGGGAACCCCTTGTGGCAAGGGGCTGAGGGCAGCCTCGAGCTGAGGTCCAGCAAGAAGGCAGAGCCTAAGCTCTGTCCACAAGAGGAAATGAATTCTGCCAAGGACCTGAGTGAGCTTGTGGGTAGATTCTTCCCCAGTCAAGCACTCTCCAAAAGCAAAGGCAGCCTGGCCAGAACCTTGATCATAGCTCTGTGAAACCCCCAGAGGAAGACCCAACTAAGCCATGCCTGGACTCCTACCTCACAGAGACTCTGGGATTATAAATGTGTATCATCTGCAGCCTCTAAGTTTGTGATAATTTATTACACAGCAATGGAAAACGAATATACTGCTGTTCCTCATCAGTTGCTTTTATGTAGGTAAGTTTCTGTGACTTGCAACCTGCAGACTCTTGGCTGAGATGAGCACTGGAGCCTGGGCCAGCATCTCCCCAAAGGAGCTGCCTTGGCCAGAAGAGCACTACACAGCTGCCACCTGTGGTGGGAGCCTGGCAGAGAGGAGTGGCGGCTAGTGGGCTCGAGCTCCTCAGATGCATTGGGGACTCCCAGAAATACTTGGGGTAAAGAAAGAGGAAGACTGATGTGGACAGGTGGGGCTTACAAAGCCAACAGAATTTGGCGATGTAATTGCATTTGTACTTATCCTCCTTGGAGCTCGCGTAAATTTGTGTCATATCAAATTTAGGACATTTGGGGCCATTATGTCTTGAAATAGCTTTTCTGTCCCATTCATTCTCTCCTTTCCTTTTGAGACTCCAATCAAATATACGTTAGACCTTTCTGTTGTCCTACATGCCCCTGAGGCTCTGCTGTTCTTCCCTCTCAATATTTTTTCTCTCTGTTCTTCAGATTAGATTATTTCTGTTGGTCCATCTTCAGGTTTTCCAACTCTTTCTTCTGTTATCTCAATTCTCCTGTTGAGCCCATCCAGTGAATTTTTATTTCAGATACTTTATTTTTCAGTTCTATATTTTCCATTTGATTCTTTCTTATAGTTCCTATTTCTCTACCGAAATTTTCCCTCTTTTTGAAATGAGCACTTTTTTTCCCACATCATTGGGCCTGGTTATTGTGATGGTTTGTTATGTGTCAACTTGACTGGGCTACGGGATGCCCAGATAGCTGGTCACACATTATTTCTGGGTGTGTCTGTGAGGGTGTTTCTGGAAGAGATTAGCATCTGAATCAACAGACTGAATAAAGAATATCAGCCTCGCCGGTGTGGATGGACGTTGTCTAATCTGTCAAGGGCCCAGTGAACAAAAAGGTGGAGGAAGGATGAATTGTAACCTCTGAGCTGGCACATCCATCTTCTCCTGTCCCCAGACATCCGTGCTGCTGATTCTTGGGCCTTCAGACTGAATTATGCCACAGCTTTCCTGGTTCTTCAGCTTGCAGACAGCAGGTCATGGGACTTTCCGCTTCCATAATCACATGAGCCAATTCCTATAAAAAAATCTCCTCTCTGTCTCTGTATATAAACACACACACACACACACACACACACACACACACACACACACATCCTATTCTGTTTCTCTGGAGAATCCTGACTAATATAGTGATAACAGCTATTTAAAAATCCTTAGCTAATTCCAACATCTGGGTCATGTCACTCAGTCTCCATTCTTGATAATGTATCAATTTAAAAAAAAAGAAAACTGTACATTGAGTAATTTTGGATAGTCTCTTGAACATTGTAAATGTTTTGTTGCGGAGACTCTGGATTCCTTCAAAGAGTGCCGAAGTTTTGGTTTCATCAGGCAATTGGTGGGACTCAAGATGAAACCCTGTCACTCACGGGCCTTGTTAAGATGTGGCAGCAGCTCCAGTCTCAGTTGGGTGCTTTTATCCTTAGCTGAGCTGCCCTCGTGTTTGTGGTCTAGAGGTCAGAAAGATTCGCGCATAGTTTATGCACAGAATTTGGACTCCCTGTCTGTCTGTCTTCTTTCGTGGACTCTCCCCTCACTTTGCGGGGGCTGTGGGTGCCTCGAACTCTCTGCCTCTTCAAGTCAGAAAGAGTTCAGTGTTTCCATCAGCCTGTATGAAGCTCACCTTCAAGCTAAAAAGGTTTAAAAAAAAAAAGGGTGGCAGGACAGAACCCATCCAGTACCATTTTCTTCTTCCAAGTGTCAAAGCTCTCTAGAATCTATCCGCGTTGGTAGCTTTCCAGTGTTATCAGCTAGTTGATTTTATATTTCATTTAGAATCTGTGGTTGCTATCTGCAGGAGCAACGGTATGATAGGAGCTCCCTCAGCCATTCTCAGGACGGACATCTGTGATTTCATGTGTGCTGACTGGCTGCCAAACCTGAGGACATACAGGACACAATGATATTACTAAGTCCTTTTTACAGATGAGAAAACTGAGCCCTCGTAGGCCCATCTGGCTTAAAACTCCTCTACTCCATTCTATCCAAGTCCACTTGGGCAAGGTGGAAATAAGATGGTGTCCACCGTGTGGAGACAGGGGAGGGCCTGGCGGGAAGGGAAGGCAGGTGAGATGCCGAAAGGTGCAGGTCTACGTGTGCAAGTCCTTTGGGGCCAAAGAGTCATCATGATGTACTGAAGCCTCGCACGTGGCCTATTCGAAGGCTTCTCGAGATTTCTTTCTTTCTTTCTTTCTCTTTGATTGCCTTTGAGCGTTCCGGGCCCCTCAGCTGTGCTAAGAGGACATTTGCCTGGTTAAAGGCAGAACTTCAGCAAGACTGGGGACTGGCTCAGACGGACTCAGAGTCCAAAAAATGTCAAAGGACCTCAGAGATGATCTCTCTCAACCCCCTCATTTTAAAGATGAGAAAAATGGAGCCCCAGAAAAGTGAAATGATTTGTCCAAGATTGTTCAGCCATTTGGTGGCTCAGCTAGTTCCAGTTTCAAGTCTTGTTAACTCCCTATCCCGTGCTCCTTCTGCCAAACAAGCATAGCTCCTTTGTGCCCGTATGTAGTCTCTCTCTCTGTCTCCCTCTCTCTCTCTCGCACATGCCCACACACTGCCACCAAATATTAACACCCATGACTCCATTGGCCTCTGACCTCATGGAGAGGAGGGCAGCTGTCCACTGGAGGCATGGTTCTCGATCAGTTTTTTTTCTATTCTTTGATACCTGCAAAACAAGATACATACCCACAAACACCCAGGCAAACGCCAGTTAGCACCATCCCGTCAATGACTGATGTTGATGGATTCCGAATGCGGTGCGGCCTCTGTGGCCCCCTCACCCTCATCCCCCCATCCCTCGCAGCACCCACCGTAGATGCGAAAGGCATACTCGATCTTCAGGCTGGGGCAGGCCTGCTCGCTGAACACGGATGCCATGCCCAGCACGTCCTCAAAGGAGAACACGTCGTTGTGCGAGAACACTCTGCAGATGCGGTCTCTGAAGGGGTTGACCTGTGGGTGGGGAAGGCAAGAGGTCTTTCAGGGTCAGGTTCGCATCTCCCTGAGCCTCTCCCGTCTGTCACAAGCACTGTGTCTGGTCCTGGGTTTGAGAAGAGCCACAACCCAAATATCGGAGCAGATGCTGGCTCTGTGAGTGCCACGATGGGGGCACTGGGGACCCTGCCTGACCTCACCCTCCCCCCCCACCATCTCCTCCTGCACACACATTCCAAAGGCTCATTTTTTGGTTGTGTTATTCTTTTTATGGTTATTAACTTTTCTCCATTTTATGGAGAAAACTTGGCAAACACAAGAAAGCATAAGGAACAGGATGAAAACCATCTGTAATCTACTCCCCAGAGTTGCCATGGCCAACATATTGATGGGGACGTCAGACAGGCCTGGGTTTTTGAGTCCTGGCCTTCCCCGTTTACTAGTTCATGAACTCAGTTTAGACAAATTATATAATCCCCCAGCGCCTAAGGTTTCTCATCTCCAAGACAGGGTGGGATAAAAATTATACCTACCCAATAGGACTGCCGTGGGGACTCTATAGGGTGGGTTTACAGTTGCACAGTGCCCAGTAAATAACACTCAACAAATGGTAGGTAGTTGTTACCTGACTACTGTAGATACCATAATTGCCATAGCAATTTTCATTTGTAAACCAAACTATTTCTCAAATTAGGTCCCCAAACAAGTAAGGGTCATGTGATTTTAGACACCCTGGATCCCCTAAACTGGGCCTGGCCAGCATTGCATATGGCACATGAGGGCCCTTCTCTGCTGGCACCCATGGCCTGGGCTTGTGACACCCCAGCCACTTCCCTGCCGGCTGGGGAGGGCTCGCTGAGGCTGCCTTGCTGCTCCCCCTGCTTCGGGATGGAGGGGTGCTGGGCAGGTCTTACAAGGCTTAAAGGGAGAACCGCACAGAACAAGCTGGACAAGTTCACCTTCAGTGCCCTCCTCCCCCACTTTCCGTGTCCCTAACGTACCCTGCCTCCCAGGGCTCCTTTCCCTCCGCTGCTCAGGGGCCCAGCCTTGCATGTCCCAGGCCTGCAGACCGTCTCCGATCCCAGCTCTGCTCCAGTGTTCCAGACCGATCTGAAGCATCTCTCACCCCCAGCCCAAGTTCCCTGTCCTCACATGCACCTCAGCTAAGAAGCCTCCTTCATGCTGTGAATTCACATGGCAGAGGTGAGAGGCCAGGAGTTCCTCAATCTTCCAAATTTCTAGTTAGTTGAGGAAATGTCCTCTCCAGTTGACTGTTTCCATCCCTTTTCCCTGACAAGACATCTCTTCATGGCTCCAGGCTTCATGCAGAAGGGTTAGTTCCAGCTCTTTGACTCCAAGCACACAACTCCTTCAAGGGGATTGGAACCTCCGCCCCAGCCACAGGGCTCTGGACCACCGTCCACTCCTATGGACCGCCCTGCTGTCAGCCAGTGCTTAGCTCACTGGTTCCTATTTCTCTGTTTTAGGCCCATGAAAATTTCTCTTTCATTTCTTTTGAACTCAGCTACATATTCAAATATACAGTTTTCTTCTATTTGTATCCCTATGTATTTGAGGTGGGAGAGGGGACATTCTGTGTCACCCCGGGTGGCCATGTAGTTCTTGAACTTTAGTGAGCATATGAGTCACACCTGGGGTCCTTGTTAAAAACATGAATTCTAGAGATCTGCTGTACGACATTGTGCCTATCGTCCACAATACTGGATTGGGCACTGAAAAATTTATTAAGAGTGTATATTTCACATTAAGTGTTCTTACCACAATTTTTTTAAAAACTACAAAAAAAATGTGTTCACCATACTGTGGTGCCTGGAATACACTATTTACACACACACACACACACACACACACACACACACAGAATTCTAAGCTTCCACCCTGAGAGACCTCGTTCTAGAAGGCCTAGGATGTGATCTAGCATTACAAGTTGAATTATGTGCCCCCCTATCCAAAATCCATGTGTTGAAGTCCTGACCCCCAGCTCCTCAGAATGTGACCTTATTTGGAAATAGAGTTGTTGTAGATGTAATTAGTTAGGGGTTGAGGTCATATGGAGTAGGGTGAGCCCCTAATCTGACATGACTGACGTCCCTATAAAAAGGAGAAATTTGGACACAGACACATTCAAGGACGGTACCACATGACGATGGAGGCAGAGATCAGGGTGACGCATCTGCAAGCCATGGGACACAAAGCTTGCCAGAAAACCACCGGAACCAGGAGAGAGGCCTGGGGCAGATTCTCGCTCCTGAATCTCGGAAGGAACCATCCCTGCCCACGCCTCAGTCTCAGACTTCTCCATCCAGGATTGTGAGACAACACATTTCTCTTGTTCACTGTTACGGCAGCCTTAACAAACGGGCACTTCCAGAAATCTGCCCTGTAAATAAGGTCCCCAGGTGACAGAGTCTATTATATATATCGATATATTTTATTAGTATTGATGTATAAATAATATGATCAGTATTACTATAATTATGAATTATTTACTGCAATTACATATTGACATATAATAATTATATAAATGTATAATGATACATAATTATTAACATATTGTTAATATATGATTAATATATTATAATAGTATATGTACTTATATATAATTATATATTTGTTATATACAATTATATATTAATATAATATGTTATTTTTATGTGTAATTATATGTATCTCATATATATGTTCCAGGAGTGGCCAGGGGCCAGGATAATCCAGGCTGCCCAGCTAGAACCTCCAAATAAGCTCCTGTTCTGTCTGATTTCTCCATCCTTCCACCCCAACACACCCAGAAATGCTCGATTTGACTGCCTCAAATTAATGCTGGTAAGCGTTATCTGCTGTGATGCATTCCAAGTCACATGTACCTAGCTAAGTGGCTTTACAAATTACCTTACCAAATTTTAAGTACATTAACTTTTACAAATGGATCCATAGCTTAACAAGATTCCTGCAAAGAAACCGCAATTGACGTTCCTGCTTATAATGCAAAAGCAAGTGAACAACAAGAAAATGTGAGAGCTGAAACCTCTCCTACTCCAAATGTGAGTTCTTCTCCATGAGGTAGAAACCATGAAAATCCAGGCAGACAGAACAAGACGTCCCTGCCCCATTCTCTTCTCCTGTGCTCAGACAGGTGCAAGGCAGGTCAGCAACCCCGCTGCCTAAGCACAGATCCAGCCTGGACTGAGACACCACTCTCCCTTTCCCTGGGGGCATCCCCCTTGCTTGGCCCTGCTGGAAGTGGTGGGAGGGAGGTGGTTGCCAGGACACCAACACCCTCACCTTTAGACCCATGTCACAGGATTCTTATCTATACACACACAGACACACACGTCCCTTGTCTTGGAGAGACTGGAAACAGGGTAGTCGGTGTGGTAGCCGGTGGTGGCGAGTGCAGTGGAAGAGGCGGAGAAAATATTGCTGAGGACGTAGAGAACAAGCATTTGAACAAATGTCACACTGTAGAGGCTTTGCTGGATAGCTAAATAAAAGTATAGATGTTTGTAACATGATTTTCCTAAAAGAACCACATTTCTGAGAGCCAATAAAGGAAAAAAGATACGGACTAAATGGTAAATTACTTCTTTAATAAAAACACCACTTATGGGGAAAATCGAGTGTACTCATTGATGGAGTGGCTGCTCCGTGCTGAAAGGATGCTGGGGTGAGGGGCAGGAACAGTAACACATGTGAACTAGCTCCCTGCAGGCTACCGCAGTCAAGAAGACGAATCCAGAAATACACAAAGTACAGCAGGATGCATTGAAACGGTTCTTTAAAAAAAAAAAAAAAGTTTAAAATATAGTAAAGCTCATACAATGATTTGTAATCAGAAGAAAAGTGACTATGAAAATCTTCTGAACTGCATGGAGATTTGGTGGTCATCTCTTGGAAGAGTTCTTAAAAGAGCCATCAAACTTAAAGATGAGTTCTACATTTTTCTTGCACAAAAAGACAAGTGTTCCAAATCTGCTGACCTTTTCATAATGACAAGCGGCTGTTGGCAGTTTGCTACCTAGCAGTATCCACCAAAAAAAGAACTCAAATTCATTTGACTCTTCAAGATAAATGTGACCCATTTTAACATTATTGCTTTCCTAAAGAAACTCATGCTGTGAAGAGAATATTTTGAAAATGGGATTTTTGTTGTTAAAAACCCATGGTATCACCTATAAAAATGCTTGCATCGGCATACCTGAAAATAAAGAATCAGATTCTTCTAACCTGTTTGAAAATTATTCAAACACAGAATGTCAGTAGATTTTGAGTCCATTTGTTAAAAATATAAAAATGCAATACTTTCCACTTTTGAGCATGAAAGAGCCATTGCCTGGCATAAGCGAAGACGGACAATTACTAGTTTAATTTCTATCCAAAGCCTTTAATTGGTGGATGGAGTTGAAAATGAGTACCATGATTTAATTCATGCAGCCCTATGATACATTTCTTCTCTTTGGATCATTTATGACAGCTATTAAAAATAAACTAATCTAGTACTAGACCTCTGCACGGCTCGATCTCAATCTTAAAGCAAGATTTCAAAGAATAATGAAGCAAATCCAACCACATTGCCTTACAGTGTTCTTGTTAATTTTATGCAAACAATAAAATAGTGCAAGGATGAAATTGTTGTTATATATAATAAAGAGGACTTTGTTTTTAGAATATTTTATATAATATTTAGCTTGTCCTTTAAAATGTTTTATTTTGCATATTTACATCATACTAGTATAGTAGTAAATGTACGGTTGATAAATGAATATACACATATCATAGGTGCATGCTCCAGATTTTTCTATTGCTGAGGGTGCACGATGAAGCGTGGCTGGAGATCTGTGATCTAGGCTGACCCCTCATCTCACAGATATGGACATGAGGCCCTGGGAAAGGGAAGGGACTTGCCCAGGGTCACTCAGCCAGCGAATAGCAAAGCCAGCCTAAGATCCCGGTCTCCTGAATGTGCCTTGCCCTGTTTCCACAAAAGCACTTGGTGCAAATAAACATCAAAAGGAAAGGTGTAAGGGCCGGGTGCGGTGGCTCACGCCTGTAATCCTAGCACTCTGGGAGGCCGAGGCGGGTGGATTGTTTGAGCTCAGGAGTTCGACACCAGCCTGAGCAAGAGCGAGACCCCGCCTCTACTAAAAATTAGAAAGAAATTAATTGGCCAACTAAAAATTAGCCGGGCATGGTGGTGCATGTCTGTCATCCCAGCTACTCGGGAGGCTGAGGCAGAAGGATCACTTGAGCCCAGGAGTTTGAGGTTGCTGTGAGCTAGGCTGACGCCACGGCACTCATTCTAACCCAGGCAAAAGAGTGAGACTCTGTCTCAAAAAAAAAAAAAGGAAAGGTGTAAGGGAGGCCAAGCGTATCACCATTAAAATGTGGAAAACCTTGGCAATGGATCCCCCTCAAAATTCTTACTTTAGATCAAGTGCATTGGCTCACACCTGTAATCTCAGTGCTTTGGGAGGCTGGGGTGGGAGAATTGTTTGAGGCCAGGAATTTTAGACCAGCCTGGGCAACTTAGTGAGACCCCGTCTCCACAAAAAAATTTTTTTTAAATTGGCTGGGCATGGTGGTGCACCTGTAGCTCTAGCCACTTGGGAGGCTGAGGCAGGAGGATCGCTTGAGCCCAGGAGTTTTGCACCACTGCACTCCAGCCTGGGCCACACTGTGAGACCTGTCTCGAAAAATAATAATAAATAAATAAATTCTTATTTTAATAAAAATATTTTTTGCCATATGGTACAAAAATGGAACCTAGATTGAGGACTAGGAAGTGGCCTGTGCGAGCTCAGTGGTTATCCAGTAGTGACCCTCTCTGTCACTAGGAGAACGTGGTGAGAGGAAGGGGCCAGGAGGGAAAGGCAAAGCCCCGAATGGAGCCTCCAGGCTGGGGAAGGGGCAGCAGCCAGAGTAGGGAACAGGAGGTACAGTTCCTGAGAGGACGCAGGGCTAGGGCTGGGTCACCAGAGCTGTGTTGGGGGCCAAGGGGCAGCTGGTACAGTTCTCTGTAAGGCCTGGCGGGCACCTGCCAGGAGAGTGCCCTAGGCCCGTCTCTGTTCCAACAAGGGCCAGCTTCTTTCTCTCCCAGGTTCGCTGGCTCGTCAATGCCCAGAGGGACGTCTCAGGGCACAAGTTCCCCGTGACAAGCCTTCGCTTAGCACATATGCAGATCCAGGCAAAGGGGCGCGATGGTGCCATGCAGAGCTCTCCGCTCTGTGCCAAATGCCAGCTCAGTCTGAGTTCTCAGGTCCCGTCTTGCTCAGCCCGGGGCAAACAGAAGAACAACCAAGAAGCGGCAGCTAAGGGAGCAAGACTCAGCGATCACAGGCCCAGGTTACTGGATTCCAGATTTTTGATGCTGTAACTTTAGCAATCTGAAATCTGAACCAGTCAATTTTGGAACCTATCCAGAGAGTTATAGTCTGCATTAAATTTCATGCTCATTTAGAAGTCTTCAATCCCCCAGAGGAGGAAGGAAGTGACAGTTGACAAAGCAATGCTTCCGTTTCAAGAATAACATGTACCCTAGTTTGAAGTCATTCTGAACAGGGGGAATGTAAACATGTCAGCACAGAAATTTATACAGGTAACTCAGTAGTGCAATCTCCATCTATGAAAGATGATGAAAATAAACCCCAAATGCTGGAAGTTTTTTTTTGGAAATAGAAACTACAGTTTGTTGACAATAAAAAGATTGCAGTCCTTGTCAAAAACTAAACGTTTTTTTTTTTTTAAAGATCTTCTTAAAGTTATTGAACAAGAGATTTGATTTGAAGATGAAAGTCAGAGGAAAAATATTTGGACTTAGCTTAAAAATATCTCCTCACCATTTCTCCAACTAGCGCCTAGTCGAAAAGAGCTTTTTACAGTTGCTGGAAAAAATTCACACAAAAATATGCTAGTGACTCAATAATGACGTCATTGATGCACTTTGATTTTTAAGATCTCATTTTTTAAAAAAAGGATCAAAAAATATTATTTCATTTAAAATTTCTCATTGCCAATTAATTTTTCCTAATTTCTAGAGTTTGTTATTTTCAAATAATACATTAGTTTTGTTCATCATTATCTGCTACCAACTCTTATTAAAATGATATGATTCGTATTTATATTTTTAAACATTTTAAACTAATGTAAAGCTCTTGTCAAGGAAAGGAGTAGATGGAGGTGTCTGTTAGCCCTTCCTCAGTCTCGAGCAGAGAACTCAGTTTCTCCCAGGCAGATTCTGAGGAAAGTGCTGCCTGAAAGGTCCCTCGTGGTTGTGCAAGGTTGGGTGAGCAAACTCTGTGCCCTGGGGAGGAGGGTGTAACAAAACCTTTTGTGTTTTAGTGTCTTTAAAAACTCCCCTCTGATTTCCATAGTTACACATAAAAAGGCTCAATATTACTAAAGCTGATTCTTTCCAATTTAGAGTTGGTGTGATTCTAGTTTAAGACTTCCAGCTGATCCTCTGTAGAAACTGACAAAGCTGACTATAAACTTGAAGCAGCAATGCAAGGGTCAAGGGCAGCCAAGTTAATCCTAAACAAGAGGAACAAGGCTGAAGGACTTGTACCACTAAACGTCAAGATCTATGCTAAAGCTCTAGTAATCAATACGGTGTGGTGTTGATGCAAGGAGAGGCAGACGGATTCATGGCCATAATAGAGATTCCAGAAACATGCCCACATGTATATGGCCACCTGATTTATGACAAAGATGGCACTGCAGTGCACTCAGGGAAAGGAGGGGCTTTTCAATAAGTAGTGTGAGGGATAGTGGAAATTCACATGGGGGAAAAACGAACCTGGATCCCTGCCTCATGCCATACACAAAAGTCAATTTCAGACTGATCATAGATCTAATGTGTAGGATTAATAATAAAACACTAGAAAAATATTTTCATGACCTTAGAGCAAAGACTTTAATAATATGCAAAAGCACTAACCATAGGGGAAATTTTCCTAAATTGGAGCATATTAAAATTTAAAAATTATGTTGTTCAAAGGACATCATTAAAATAATGAAAGCAGGCTGCAACAATCAACATGTACTTCGACAGGTGAATGGATAAACAAATTATGGCACATCCATACAATGGAATACTACTCAGTGATAAAAAGGAAAAACCATGGCTGGGCATGGTGACTCACGCCTGTAATCCTAGCACTCTGGGAGGCAGAGGTGGGAGGATTGCTTGAGGCCAGGAGTTTGAGACCAGCCTGAGCAATATAGCGAGACCACATCTCTACAAAAAAATAGAAAAATTAGCCAGGAGTGGTGTGGGCATGGTGGTGTGTGCCTGTAGTTCCAACTACTCAGGAGCTGAGGCAGGAGTTTGAGGCTGCAGTGAGCTGTGATGACACTACTGCACTTTAGCCTGGGTAGCAGAGCAAGACCCTGTCTAAAGAAAAAAGAAACAAACCATTGATTCATACAACAACGTGGATGATTCTTCAATGTATTTTGCTAAATTAAAGATGTCAGACCCAACAGGCTACATATTGTATGAAAATGAAAATGAAAACACAGCATATCAAAATTTGTGGTATTCAGTGAAAGCAGTGTCTACAGGGAAATTAACAGCATTAAACGCTTATACTAACAAAGAAGAAAGGTCTTAAATGTTTATTTAAATGAAAAAAAGGTCCTTCACCCATTGGTGGGAGTGGGTCACTGGGGGAAAAGGTCTATCAGCTGGTGGGTGGTGGAGCCCATTCCAACCCTGTGCTCCTGGGCTACCTGCACCCTGGGAAGTGTCTGTCCCCGAAGAAATGAAAGAGCCTGTCATCAAGAGCAATGACTTGGAAGCCACAGGTGGATAGAGCTGCAGGGCTCACCTGAAAACAGGTGCGTGGGATGCCCCTTCATGGAAGGACCCTCTTCCTTGGATCCCCTTGCCCAGGTGGAATTCCTAGTTCCAGATCTGAACCAGGAGTCGCCCTTCAGCACTAGAATAGCTCTACCAGGAGGTGGCAGTGTTGAGTCAAAGTCATTCAGTCGGTTCATAAACCCAACACGAGTGAGCACCTGTTGTGTGCAAGATATTGGTTTAGGCTGTGACTATCTTGCGGGCAGGTGGCAGGATAGATATTATCACTCCATTTTACAAAGGTTGGAAACTGGAGCCCAAGGAAGGGAAGCTACTTGCTAAATGAAGGTTGAGACTCCAACTGCTAATTCAATGCTTTTTCTACAGTGCTACTCTGGACTCCACTGGGCATTTCATTAATTTTTTTCCCAAGAAAATTTCTCAAAATCACATTCCTACCTACACACACAGAGCAGGTGGGGTTTGAGGCATCACCCTGAGTCCCATGCCCTGGTCAACTGGCAAATGCTCAGAGAACAAGCCTGGAGGGTGGGCGGGGGTAGGGCTGGGGGGTGGGGGCGAAGGATGTGGCTTCCTCAGCTGGGGATGAAGACACAAAGCTCATAATCTGAACTTTAAGTCCTTGTAGCAAATGCATAAAGGTGAGTTACTGTGTGCCAGGCACTGCGCTAGGTCCTGGGCCCCCCAAAGTGGTGGAGATGCCACCTCTACCTCCAGGAGGCTCAGCCTAGGCACTTACAGACGTCTCTTTGGAAACAGACAGTGTAGGGAAAGCATTTAAATCAGGTACAAGCAAACATAATGACAAGAGCTAGGTCAGGCCAGTATGTGCTGGGAGGTAGGACAGACAAAGGGCCCTGAAGGAGAAACCAGGAAGAACACAGAGATGAGAGCAGATCAGAAGCGGGGGACATGCGGTGGGGTCCAGGGAGAAGCTGAGGCGGGGAACAGGAAATAGGCAAGGCGGTAGGAATCCTCTCTCCTTCCTCACACACCCCTCTTCCCCCTCCAGGCTGCCCAGGTTTCACTAGCATGGATAAAAATGTTAAGTAGGAACGGACAACGGTGGGGCTTAACTTAGACCCTGAAACCCCTCAAAGGCTCTAATTGGCTCGTATGATCCTCGCCAGGCAAAGGGAACTCCAAAATTTTCATTTCAGGGGAGTTGGGAGTGGAGGGGAGAAGGTGAGAAATTCAGTTAGTGTACGCGCCCTCTCCCTTGGCCAGTCCTGGAGGATCTTTCTCACCAGTTGTTTATGAAACAGGGATAGTCTCTGTGCTTTAGATGTTCAACTTTCCTGAAGTCTAAAAACAGAGAGGCCCGTATGGGAGCTGTCTCTTAGTGACAGATGGGCCGGCACGGACAGGCTGAGGATGTGTCCTGCCGGCAGCTGGAGACAGATCGCTAGTGGAACAAATAGGGAAGAAAGGCAGTAAAAATGTTAAATATTATTAAACAGCCACGAGCCCACGTGGCCTGAGCCTGGCTCAGACCCGCCAACCAGTCTCTCCCCAGATTCCAGGCCAACAGGTACCTGCCACTACCCTGAGGAACCTTCTAGAAGAGCTACCTACTCTAGCACCTTCTCCTAAGTGGAGCTCAGGGGACTACAGGACTGAGTTTTCGGGGGTGCCCAGGGCCTGGCGTTGTGCTGTGGGAGGCTTGGGCTGGAGTTAGCATAATCATTTCTTATTTGACATCTACAAGATTTTGCTATCCTGCAGCTTTTGACCAGGTGTATGCAATCTCAGTATTTTAATAGTGTAATCTTTCAGAGCAAAAATGAAAAAGAAAAAAAAGAAAAAACAGAACCAAAAAGCCAGCTGTCTCCTCATTTGTTTATCAATGTCTATTCTCGGTGAAACAGAACTTAATTATATCATAAATAAGTGCCTGGTCCCATTTGTACATTACATTATTATTATTTTATTTATTTTTTTTTTTGAGACAGAGTCTCACTCTATTGCCCGGGCTAGAGTGAGTGCCGTGGCATTAGCCTAGTTCACAGCAACCTCAAACTCCTGGACTCAAGTGATCCTCCTGCCTCAGCCTCCCGAGTAGCTGGGACTACAGGCATGTGCCACCATGCCCGGCTAATTTTTTTTTTCTATATATTTTTAGTTGTCCAGATAATTTCTTTCTATTTTTTTTTTTTAGTAGA
>CAUYSK010007863.1:0-14142 GCA_963575035.1 Avahi laniger
TAATAAAAATAAAATAGGAGGCATCAACCTACCAGACTTTAAACTCTATTACAAAGCTGTAATATTAAAATCAGCTTGGTACTGGCACAAAAACAGAGCCATTGACCAGTGGAACAGAACTGAGAACCCAGATATAAAATCGTCATCATATAGCCATCTAATCTTTGACAAACCAGATAAAAACATACACTAGGGAAAAGAATCTTTATTCAATAAATGGTGTTGGGAATACTGGATAGCCACATGTAGAAGACTGAATCTGGATCCACACCTTTCACCTCTCACAAAAATCAACTCATGCTGGGTCACAGATCTAAACCTAAGGAGTGAAACTATTAGAACTCTAGAGGAAGAAGTTGGAAATACTCTTCTAGACATTGGCCTAGCAAAGAATTTATGAAGAAGACCCCAAAAATAATCACAGCAACAACAAAAATAAATAAATGGGACCTGATCAAATTAAAAAGCTTCTGCACAGCCAAAGAAACTGTCACAAGAGAAAATAGGCAACCCACAGAATGGGAGAAAATTTTCGCATGCTACAAATCCAACAGAGAGCTGATAACCAGAATCTATTTAGAATTCAGAAAAATCAGCAAGAAAAAATCAAACAGCCCTATCAAAAAGTGGGCAAAGGATATGAACAGAAACTTTGCAAAAGAAGATAGAATAATGGCCCAAAAACATTTGAAAAAATGCTCAACATATCTAACCATCAGGGAAATAAATGAAAATCAAAACCACAATGAGATATCATTTATATTCAGTGAGACTGGCCTTTATCAAAAAAACCCAAAACAATAAATGTTGGCTTGGATGTGGAAAAGTAGGAACACTCATACACTGCTGGTGGGACTGAAAATTAGTGCAACCTCTGTGGAAAGCAATATGGAGATACCTCAATGAGATACAAGTAGAACTACCATTTAACCCAGCAATCCCGTTACTGGGCATCTACCCAAAAGAGCAAAAGTGGCTCTATGAAAAAGACACCTGCACTCGAATGTTCATAGCAGCTCAATTCACAATTGCAAAGATGTGGAAACAACCCAAGTGTCCATCAATACATGAGTGGATTGATAAACTGTGGTATATGTATACCATGGAGTACTATTCAGCTTTAAGAAACAATGGTGACATAGTACCTCTTATATACTCCTGGAAAGCGCTGGAACACATTCTACTAAGCTAGGTATCCCAAGAATGGAAAAACAAGCACCACATGTACTCACCATCAAATTGGTATTAACTGATCAACACATAAGTGCATATATAAGAATAACATCTATTGGATGTTGGGCAGGGGCGAGGGGGAAGGGGAGAGGAGGGAGAGGCAATGGGTAGATGCATACACATAGAGTGCATTGCGAAGGATGGACATATTAGAAACTTGGACTTAGAGGGGTAGGGTGGCAAGGGAAACATATGTACCCTAAACATCTGTACCCCCATAATATGCTGAAACAAACAAACAAAAGTAACAGTTTTATTTTGAGCCAAGATGTAGTTCCTATAGGTTGAACATAGAAGCAAAATAGCTAAGCACCTGCTTGTTTATGCATGATGTGATCAGTTGGTTGACTATGATTGGCTGAAGCCCAGCTGTTTGTTATAAAAAACATACTCCTAAGTTAATTTTCAGTCCATTATATACTGTTAGGTTGAAGTTTCCTAAGTAAGAACTCAAAGTAGGGAGACAGACTCAGGCTAATGACCTCCTGCTTATTTAATTTAGCAAGCATAATCAACAAAAGAATAAATACATACATTGAAATTTATTAAAAGTAAAACATTTTGTTTTTCAAAGATGCTTTCAAAAATGTAGAAAAACAAAAAGAATGGTAGAAATATTTTAAAATATTATACAGTACTGCAATATATGGAGAATTCTTAAAACTCAACAATAAAAAATAGTCAATTAGACTATGGGCCGAGGATTTGAAAAAAAATTTCTGCAAAGCACATATACAAATATGCAATGCATCATTTGTCATTGGGAAAATGTAGAGAAAAACCATAATGAGCTATCACATTGTATTCACTAAAATATCTACAATAAAGAAAAAAAAAACAAATATAAAAAAACAAGTGTTGGCAAATGTGGGAAATTGGAAGCCTCTTAAATTGCTGATGAGATTGTAGAATGAGGCTGCTATTGTGGAGAGCAGTGGCTGTACATCCAAAAGTTAAAGGGCAGGTGCAAGTATAGGTATATAGTGAAGATGATTAAAATCATGTGCTTACACAAAAACTTGTACATGATTGTTCATATACAAGCAGTGTTATTCCAAAAAGTGGAAATAACCCAAATATTTATTAGCTGATGAATGGCTAAATAAAATGTATTATATGAATACAATGAAATATTATTCAGCTATATAAAGGAATTTAATGCTGATACATGCTACCATACACATGAACTTTAAAAACATTATTCTACATGAAAGAAGCCAGACATAAAAAGCCACATATTATATAATCTATCACATGAAATGTGAAGATCATGTAAAACTTTAAAAATAGAAAGTAAATTAGTAGAGATGCTCTTTGACTTCTGATAGGGTTATGTCCTGATAAATTTATCATAAGTTGAAAATATTGTTAAGTTAAAAATGTATTTAATATATCTAACCTATTGAATGTCATAGCTTAGCCTAGCCTGCCTTAAATGTGCTCAGAACACTTGTAGTAGCCTACAATTGGGCAAAATCCTATAACAAAAAGCATATTTCACAATAAAATGTTGAATATCTCATGTAATTTGTTAAATATTGTACCAAAAGTTAAAAACAGAATGATTTTATGGGTACTCAAAATATGGTTTCTACTAATGACTACAACTTTGGCACCATTGTAATGTCTAAGATTTAATCTATTAAAAAAACACTTTTAAATTAAAACATCTTAATTGGCAGGGACTAGAGAAGTCAGGGAGGAGTTGAATGTGACTTAATGGATCCTGTGTTTATTTGGGGGTGATAATGTATTCTAGAAGTAGTTAGTAATGATGGTTTTACAACTCTGTAAATATATTCAAACTACCGAATTGTACATTTTAAGGAAGTGAATTTTATGGTATGTGAATTATATCTCAGTTTTAAAAAAAAGAGGAGAAACAGGCTAGAAAATAGGAGATTGTCAAATTAAAAAAAAAACACCTTTTGAGTAACACTAAGGAATGTGAATTTATTCTGTCAATATTAGGAATTCATTAAAACTTTTTATGCAGGAAAATAACAGTTTTATTTTGAACCAAGGTGTAGTTCCTAAATCTGGGATGAGATGTATAGGTAGTCAGGATAGAGAACAACCTAGGAAACTGCAGAGATAAATATAGAAAAATATAGAAAACAGAGCTAGATGGATTTGGAAACAGAAGATTGACCTGACAAAAAAAATAGTCATTGGTCTATAAGCCAAATATCTGAGTATTTTAAATTATGTAATTAAGTCATACTTGACAGAATTAGCATATACCAAAATGTCTAATTTTCTTATGTCTTGAACAGGTACAACTCAAGTAAAACACAACAAATTTCCAGCTCCTATTTATCATAAATCATTCTTAAAAGATATTTTCTTCAGTGTTAACAAATAAATAAGCATCATATGAATTTCAGAGGAGTCACAGTTTGTTCTAAATTAACATTCATCAATATTTATATGATATCTGACTCTGAATTCTGTGAGGACAGGAACTATATCTCCAGCAACCAATTGTGTTCCTGGTGCATCAAAGATGCTCTATTTAAAACATTGTTGAATTTTTAAAAATGTAATAGATGCTGTGCTTGAGTTAATAATTGTAATAACTAACATTTGTCTAGAACCCTCTATGTTCTGGGTGTTATGACAAGGACTTTGAAAGCATCATCTCCTTTATTTCCTTTAATCATGTCATGAAAATTAAGAAAAATACTATTATTAATATTCATTTTAGAGTGAGGAAACTGAAGCTTGAAGAAATTAAATGACTTGCTCAATGTCACATAGAAAAAGACTCAGGGCCGTGGCAGGGATTAGGGTGAGGCCCATTAGACAGGGGTGTGCAAGTGCAGGTAAGTTACTGTCGTTTTTTAGAAATTTGATGTTTTATTCACTGTGTGCTTTTTTGTATTAACCTTGATTTTTAAAATATTAGATTAAAATAGTGTCTGTTTGATTACTGAGATTTTGGCAGTCCCTTAAATTTTGTGCCTGAGATGATATCTTCCCAAGCATCACCCATGTCCCAGTTCTGCTCAGGACTGGAATATTTAAATGTTCTTAATGAGCAACTATTACAAAAATGCAGCATTACTTAGGAACTTTACATTAGAGATTTGCCAAAGTGATCCTGGAGATAATTTCAATGACTATGGCAGTTTTATAGATTGGTAAACTTAGGTTTTTAAGGGGATTTGTATTGGTGGAGAGACAGGAGCAGAACTTTTCAGATAAAGCACACGTAGTCACATTCTACCCAAACCCTGTACCCAATGAAAGTATACTTTAGTTTGAAAGATATTTTCTCTTAGTGTATGTGTGTTTGATGGATTATGATCATTCTCTTTAAGATAAAACATCTGAAAATGCAAATAAGTCTCACCATTATATTTCAAAACTTGTTTTCTATTTTGCTACTTTTAATGTAAAATTCAGTTTTCCATACCCCTTTAAATGTGTTCTATTTAGCCATATTTTTATCAGAGATTTATTTTTTACCAATGAAGAACTTCTCAAATATCTTGAAAGAAAATACATTATTTTCTCACAGTATAAATATATATTTTATAATAATAACAGACTCCTAAAATGATCAGAATGTAATAGGCAGACTTGATTTCCACATTGGCTAGAATGCATTTTTCCTTCTTAGACTTGGGGGAGTGTGATTATCTGACCATTAGAACAGGAGAACTTTTGTTTAATAATAAAGATAAGAGCAGAAAAATTGTGCAAATGTAAGAAAATTACATAAAAATATGTTTTCAGTGACCTAATAACTACTCTGGATGAATACAGCAATTGATAAATTATATGATCATAACTCTCATTTATCTCTAACAAAATGTTAATATTATCAAGCTCAATTTTAATAGTACATTTATTCCATTATTTTGACTTCCAGAAAATAAATCATATGAGAATCAATACTTATTTTTGGCTGTATCTGTAACAATAAATCAGACTGATAAAATCATTTTAAACTAAGGGTTGAACTCAAAAGATCAAAATCCAAATGTGTACATGTATGTACATGTGTATGTGTGATAGAATAGAGCACTCTGATACCTTATTTCTTTCAGTCCATCTCATCCTAACTAGTAAGGGGAAGATCTTTCATAATAATAATTTATCGTGTTATTCCATGTGGAGATATGTATCATAAGTCTTGTACTCTAAGTGTAAGAATCTATCACAGTATTTTTAATAGGAAGCCAGGAACAGATTTTACCAGATAAGAAAGTCAGGGATAAATGGACCTTCTAAACTCAAAGGAAGTTAGATACTATGAGAGAAGCATAAGGTGAGAAAAGGAGAGAGGGAAGGAAACAAACTACTACTACAATCACAGTACTCCATTCTTTTTGTCACAGTAATTGTTTCCAGGATAGACATACAATCCACACTAGTCTATTACAAGCTTCCCTTAATGTTAATATGAAGATGATGGGGCAAAGAGGGCTTTCTCTTTCTTTAGAATAATGAGCTTGGAGAGTGCCAAGATGGAAGACTAGGAGCATCCTGTATACTGCATACTGCTGTCATGGAGAGGATTGAAGGTGGTGAGAGATATATATCTACAATCAGATCAATCATTTAAGAGAGCATTGTGAATCAAAAAGAGGTGACAGGAGGCACCCAAAATGAAGGAGAAGGAAGATAAGTGACCTACTCTAAAGTTTGCAGGTACACAATGAAGATGAGTGGACATCTGGAAAGCCACAGAGGAGAGAATCGTGGGGGCTCCACACTCCCTCCATGATCATTGTTACCTGACCTCTGGAAGGGACTCTCCACTGGAGAAGGCTACAGGACTAACTTAAGGGGCTATTTGGAGACTGTGAAGAGGCCTTGCTACAGAGAGAGAGCACAGAGGTGACTCACCAGTTTGCAAACCATGGGCACCATGGATGGTGCTATTTTAAAACCCTAGATTCAGATTACTTCCTCTACCCAGGAATCAGATCTATTGCTGCTGCCTCCCCATCACCAGTCCAGGCCAGGGTAGGTGGTGGGAAAAGGAAAGCCAGGGACTTCTGTGAGTCCCATGGGCAGATGCTACATACCTCCTCTGCAGCTTAGAGGACCTGGATAGTCCAACAATCACTGCAGCCTGTCAAGGTAGGTGGGGGTAGACTCAATCCAGTGCCCAGCTGACAAACATGGCAGCCAGAAGATCTCAATGGGGCAGCTCTCAAACTGCAGTGGGCTGACAATCACCACTTCCAGAGGACATGGGCAGAGTAGCACTCAATGTGGAGACTTGCCAACAAATGCAGCTTCCTAAGGACCTGAACAGGAAACTTTCAAGTTGGCCCAGGCTGAAAATCATCACTGCTGACAGAACCAGGTATGGCATTCACTCACTATGCAACGTGGGGACCTTAAGTGACAACCACAAGGGAATGGTGAGGCAGGAGATGGAAGAAAGCAACAGTGTTGAAAAGTTCACTGTGCATCTGCCCTTCTTGGGTCAAGACAATCCTCCAAAGTAGGACAGAAGTGCTCCATCCACAGATCCATCCTTTGCATTAACTAGGAGAATGCCCAGGAAAGAAGAGATGCACTGGAAGCTTATCTGTCTTGAGCTGAGAGAAGAGATTTCAGATGAGAAGAAACCAGAATAAGAACTCTGGCAACATGAAAAAACAAACTGTTTTGATACCCACAAAGGATCACAATAGGCCTCCAGCAATGGATCATAACCTGCAGGAAATTGTTGAATAATCGGAGTGGGAATTCAGCATATGGGTGGTAAATAAGATGAATAGCACTGAAAGAAAGTAGAAAGCCAACAAAAAGAAGGGAAAAAATGTTTTAGGATATGAATGAAAAAAGGAAAATTCACTAAAGAGATAGACAACATGAGAAAAGATACAACAGAACTTAAAGAAATAAAAGAGTCACTTAGAGGAGTTCAAAATGCTGCAGAAAGCCTCAACAAAAGGTTAGATCAAGCAGAAGAAAGAATTTCAGAACTTGAAAATATGGCTTTTGAATTAACCCAGTCAGTTAAAGATGTAGAAAAAAGAATGAAGAAGAATGAATAATCACTCACAGAATTATGGGACTATGCAAAGTAGGCCAATATAAGGATTAAAGTCATCCCTGAAAGAGAAGGAGAAAAACCAAAAACATGGAAAGCCTATTTAAGGGAATTATTGAGGAAAACTTCTCTGGTATTTTCAGAGATTCAGATATCCAGATACAAGATAATCATTTCACACTGGGAAGATTCATAGCAAATAGGACATCTTCAAGACACGTAGTCATCAACTTGGCCAAAGTAAAATTGAAGGAGAAAATTCTACAAGCTGTCAAGACAAAAGCAACAACTAACCTACAGAGGAAAATGTATTAGGCTAATAGCAGACTTCTCTGCAAAGACCTTAAAAGCCATAAAGCATTGGGGCCCCATTTTTAGTCTTCTTAAGCAGAATAACTACCAGCCAAGAATTTTGTATCCTGAAAAACTACATTTCATAATTGATGGAGTAAGAAAAACTTTTCCAGATAAGCTAACATTATGAAAATTTGTCTCTACAAGACCTGTACTACAAGGAATACTCAAAACTGTATTATACATGCAACAGCATTATAGATACCCAACAGTATAAAGACATCCAAAATTTGAAGCTCATAGCTCTAAGAAAACAATAACACAAGAAGAAAAACAACAACAATGACAACAATAAGGTACTATCCAACATGATGAACAGAATAGTATCCCACATATCCACACTGAACATGAACAGTATGAATACTCCACTTAAAAGACAGAGACTGGTTGAATGGATGAAAAAAAAAATACCCAAAGTATATGCTGTCTCCAAGAAACATATATAACTGACAAGGACTCAGACAGATTCAAGGTAAAGTGGAATAAAACTAGATATCAATTCAAGAGAAATATTCATATCTACATAAAGTCATGGAAATTAAACAACTTGTTGCTGAATAATTCTTTGATAGATGATGAAATTAAAATGGAAAATAAAGGATTCCTTGGACTGAATGACAAAGGAGACAAAAGCATTCAAAATCTGTGGGATATGATAAAGGCAGACATAAGAGGAAAATTCATGGTCTTAAATGCCTACATCAAAAAGACAGAAATATCACAAATTGACAACCTAAATGTCACATCTCAAGTAACTAGAATAAGAAAAAAAAACCCAACCCCAAACCAACAGAAGTAAAGAGATAACAAAACTCAGAGCAGGCCGGGCGCGGTGGCTCATGCCTGTAATCCTAGCACTCTGGGAGGCCGAGGCGGATGTATTGTTTGAGCTCAGGTGTTCGAAACCAGCTGGAACAAGAGCGAGACACCATCTCTACTAAAAATAGAAGAAATTAATCGGACGACTAAATATATAGAAAAAATTAGCCGGGCATGGTGGCGCATGCCAGTAGTCCTAGCTACTTGGGAGGCTGAGGCAGTAGGATCGCTTGAGCCCAGGAGTTTGAGGTTGCTGTGAGCTAGGCTGACGCCACAGCACTCACTCTAGCCCAGGCAAAAAGAGTGAGACTCTGTCCCCCCCCCCAAAAAAAAAACTCAGAGCAGACCAAATAAAATGGAAACCAAAAAGAGATGGATTAACAAAACAAACAGTTGGTTCTTTGAAAAGATAAACCAAATTGATAAGTCAAATAATCTAGTCAGATTAACCAGAAATAGAAGAGAAAAGACTCAAATAACCTCATTTAGAAATGAAAAAGGAGACATTACAACTGATACTATAGCAATACAAACAATCATCCATGAATACTACTAAAACCTCTGTGCACACAAATAGGAAACAGAGGAAATGGAAAAATTCCTGGAAACATGCAATTTCCCAAGTCTGAATAGACTAATAAGGAGTAGCAAGATTGAAGCAGTAATAAAAATCTCCCAATAACAACAAAAAGCCCCAGACCATGTGGCTTCACAGCCAAATTCTACCAGACCTACAAAGAATAAGTTGTACCTGCACTACAGAAATTATTCTATAACACGATGAGGGAGGGAATCCTTGCTAACTCCTTCTATGAAGCCAATGTCACCTTGATACCAAAGTTAGAAAAGGACACAATAAAAAAAGAAAACTACAGACCATTATCCCTTATGAACACAGATGCATACATTGTCAACAAAATAATAACAAACCAAAATAAACAGCATATTAAATCATAATTCACCATTATCAAGCTGGGATTGAAGGATGCAAGGATGATTTAAAATATACAAATCAATAAATGTGTTACATCACAAAATAGAAACAAAAATAGAGACCATATAATCATCTCAATAGATACATAAAAATCATTCAATAAAATCCAGCACTTCTTCATGATAAAAACCCTCAAGAAACTAGGAATAGAAAAAACGTATCTCAAAATTATTAATATAAAAACCATTTATGACAAATCCACAGTCGACATTATACTGAATGGGGAAAAATTGAAAGTAATTCCACTAAGAACTGAAATAAGACAAGGGTTCCCACTGTCATCATTTGTATTCAACATAGTACTGGAAGTCCTAGCCAGAGAAATTAGGCAAGAGAAAATAATAAAGAGCAACCATATTGGGAAAAAGAAGCTCGAATTATTCCTGTTTGCTAACAATATGATCTTGCATCTAGAAAACTCTAAAAACTCTGCCAAAAGATTCCTAGAATTGATAAATAAATTCAACAATGTCTCAGGTTACAAAATGAATATACAAAAATAAATCAGTGCCATTTCTATATACTAACAATAGTCAGGCTGAGAGTCAAATCAAGAATGGCATACTATTTACAGTAGCTTCAAAGTAAATAAAATAACTAGGAATATACTTTACCAAGGTGATAAAGGATTTCTTCAAGGAGAATTACAAAATGTTGATGAAAGAAATCATAGATGATACAACTGAATGGAAAAACATCCCATGTAGAATTGACATCATTAAAATGTCCGTATTGCCCAATGTGATTTTGAGATTCAATATAATCCCCATCAAAATACTAATGTCATATTTTACAGATCTAGAAAAAATAATTTTAAGCTTCATTTGGAACCAAAAAGAGCCCAAATAGACAAAGAAATCTTAAGCAAAAAGAACAAATCTGGAAGCATCACAATACCTGACTTCAAATTATACTACAGGTCTATGGTAACCAAAATAGCATGGTATTGACACAAAAGTAGTGATATATACCAATGGAACAGAACAGTGAACTCAGAAATAAAATTATCTACATACAACCAACTAATCTTTTTCAAAGCAGACAACAAAATTCATTGGGAAAAGAAAGCTCTATTTAATAAATAGTACTGGAAAAATAGGATAGTCACATGCAGAAAAATAAAATGGGATCCCTATCTCTTGCCAAATACAAAAATTAATTAAAGATGCACAAAAGACTTAAATGGAAGACATGAAACCCTAAATATTGTGAAAGAAAACACAGAGAAAACTCTTCTACACATTGGTCTAGGCAAAAAATTTATCACTAAGACCCCAAAGGCAAATTCAGCAACCACATGAATAAATAAATAAGACTTAATTAAATTAAAACCTTTTGAACATTAAAGGACATAATCAACAGATTGATAGATAAGCTATAGAATCATAGAAAATATTCATAAACTATACAGATGATAAATAACTCATATCTAGAATCTATGAAGAACTTAAATCAGCAAGAAAAAAAAAAAAGTCAACCTCGTAAAAAAAGTGGGTAAAAGCCATGAACAAAAGTTTTTCAAAAGAAGATAGACAAATAACCAACAGATATATGAAAACATGCTTAACATCACTAATCATCAGGGAAATGCAAATTAAACCCACAATGAGATACCACCTTACCCTTGTCAGAATGGAATTATAAAAAACTCAAGAGACAGTAGATACTGATGTGGATGAAGAGAGATAGGAACACTTATACACTGTTGGTGTGACTGTAGGTTAGAGCAGCCTCTACAAAAGCCAGTATGGAGACTCCCAAAGAAATAAATGTAGACTTACCATTTGATACAGCAATCCCACTGCTGGGTATCTATCCAAAGAAAAGAAGTCATTTTATCAACATGTAGTAGAATGTTTATAGCAACACAATTCATAACTGCAAAGATGTGGATTCAGAAGTGCCCATCAGTTCACAAGTGGATAAAGAAAATGTGACACACACACACACACACACACACACACACACACACACACACGCCACCATGGAACTACACCATGAAGTGCTACTCAGCTAAAAAAAGGAATGAAATAATTTCTCTTGTCACAACTCGGATGGAATTAGAGACCATTATCCTAAGTGAAGTAACTCAAAAATGAAAAGACAAACACCACATGCACTTTTTAATAGTGGGGAGCTAAACAGTGGGCACAAAGAGATGTAAAGGACATTGTAAAACATAAAGGGAGAGGGTGATATATGGAGAAGGGTAAAAACTTACCTATCAGGTAGACTGAACATTATTATGGTGCCGGGCACACTAAATGCCCCAACTTAAGCTTTATACAGGCTATCATGTAACAAAAACATTTCAAATATTTTGAAATAGAAACAAAATATTTTGAAATAGTAAAAAAATGATAGACTAATGAGCTATATGTAGAGTGAACATACATTCCAGAATTCCCTGGAATGTCCTGATTTTTATTTCTTTTCTTGGCATAATTATTATTAAGAGTACCTTTTCACTTTCAGAAGTATCTTACTTTGGATATCAATTAATATAGTTGTCTGACTAAAGGATATAGTAAACTTGGAGCTGCTAGTGTCCATATCTCCTGCTCAAATGAATGTAACTATCTGTGGAATATAATTAATCTTTGAAAGATTACCAAGCAAGGAAATACAAATATATATAACCTTGAAACCACCTATAGTGTCGGAATTGATGTATGTTTCAAGCTTCACAATCTCTGACTTGAGCCAGTTACTTGAGCTAATAAATTCCATCTCTTGCCACTCACAACCAGAAATACTTCTGATAATAATCATTAGCCTCTCATTTTTGATCTGGGTAAAGTTATTATTATTTAGTCATTCATATGGTGGAACTTTTGAGTTAAATTTCTTATATTTTACTGCCATCATCAGTTTACTTTTCTCAGTCCCTCCCCTAGACTGTGAGTCCTTTAAACAGGAATAATGTCATATCTTCCTTTTTATTTCTGCTAATAAAAAGTATATTTAATATTCAGTAGGCACTCAGTAAATATTATTGAATGAATATAAGAATTGAAGAGTAAGTGAATGAATGAATGAATTGTTGTTGTGTTCAATAGGGGAGCAACTAGATATAATGCTTAGTCACTTTTCTGGGAGATTAGTGCAATGATGGGATATAGACATATGCGTAAGATTCTTATTTGTCCTAAAGTTCTAAGACTAAATTTGAGCAGTTATAATTTCTCTTCTTTATCTTTTGACAAAACATACTAGTGCAGCAGCTTCATGCCCTGGGGAGGCAACTCTCTATGGGTCTCTCCTTCTTCAACACCTCCTGTGAGCAGAAACACTGACACCTTTTGCTCTGAACTATATTTACAAAGATGTTACGTACCGGACATTCATAGAAAATAAGATGTGACTCCTTCTAGAGCAGAGGCAAGATTTGCTTAATGACCAGCACAGGAAGGACAGTTTCTCCTTACACTTAAGGCTCTGTGTCTTCCGGACTCAAATACATATCAACATAGGTATGAGCCAAGTCAATGTGACAAACCGTACTAAGAACATCTCTTCTATATTTCAATTTAGTAGATTCAACTATTGGTTGACACTTGTACACCAGAATCTGTGACTTCAAAATAATTTTCACTGCATGCACTTTAATTACATAGGAAATTAGATAATTTCTGCCCAGCAGAAATGCCTCAACATGTCTACATTCTGATATTGATCGTTTTGGCTCATGCATGGGCCTTTTACTGTATGAATATAAAATATCTACATTTAGGTGTAACTGTCAAAATGTATGCTAATATTATAGTAAGTCTTGTGGGCATCAGTGAAAAAATATTGCAATGAGTTTTTAAAACTATTAATGTAATTTAAAGGTTTTACAATTTAATTAGAGAAGTGCTTACCAAAGGGATACATTTATATTATTTTAAACAAAATTAAAACATTGGATAATTTTTAAAAATTTGCCAATCAAGGCTTTACCAAAAGTTCATACACCAATAAGAAATATTACCTTGTGTCAAACTTTTAGTCCCAGATTAAGTATTGTGTGAATAATAAGTGTTGGGAATTATACTAAACCCATTTTGAGTTTCTCTTAATTTATTTTCAGTAAACAACTTAAATATTAATACTGTCAATGCTATTTGAATTATGTGTAATAATATTTAATTATTAGTGGCTGCTCTCTATATGTAGAACTAACTATCATATGCCATACAACTGTGAAACATTCAATTGCAATGTCTGGAAGAGTGATGTCTTTGACAATTTTTTCTTAAATATATATAATTTTTTAAAGAAAACAAAAAAGTGGGGACAAGATGACGAATGAGAAAAACTGCCAGCCAGAGTGTCTCTACAAGAAAGATAGATTTTAGAAGACAGTGAAACAAAATAAACAGGCAGACAAACATAGATCAGATGAGGGTTGGAAGGAAGGGTGCCTGAAACTACAAGAAACTCCATGAGAAGAAGTTGTGGAGGAGAACTGGAAAGAGAAAGGCCCCCAAGAAGCTTGGAGACCAGCAACAAGGGTAGGTGAAGTGGTTAAATTTCCCCTTCCTCGCATCTCGGACTGCTGGTGGACTCTCGAGCTGCTGGAGAGACCGCTAATACCAGGCCAGAGACCGCTGCTGCCTGCGAGTGGTGAGCCTCTTGTGGACAGAGCTTCAGGCTCCCAGCTCCCTCAGGGCACTTCCTGCCCTGCAAACCTCAGGCGATTGGCAGGTGCCATATTGCTTCATTCTTCCCTCGACCTTCC
>CAUYSK010007865.1:0-36923 GCA_963575035.1 Avahi laniger
TTAGAAAATATAAATAACTTTCCAAATGAGATGTGTATAATTACAAAATATTTTATATCCATATTTTCACTGCCTTTTGTACCTAGCACATATTAATAGTGGATTCAGTAAATTGGTTTTAATAACTGATAGAATGAATAAATTTTAAAAATTGCTTACATATCAATCAATACATCCAGCCAGACAAAAATTTACTCCCTTAACTTCAAAATAATTGTAAGTCTGTTGTATACTTTGGCTCATTGTATATTATTATGTAAAAGATGTATAGTTGTAGATCCCTTAGCGTTACTTTTAAAACATTGAAATGATATTTGGATGAACATTTTATTAAGATACAACTTTATTCACTTTGAAATCATGGAATCATACTAAAAAAATTAAAGAGTTATTGAATCTCTTTTAAAATGTTACTTTATTTGCACAGGAAGAAGGGAAATCAACTCTATAACTAGAAAATGAGTGAGTCCCTCTTTGTGGTATATAAAAATTTTACTTGAGTTATGGTCACGTACTTTATATAGTACAGAGATTTCACCTTTTTATTTGACCCTCTATGAGCACCTAAAATATGGTTCTATACATCACACTTTCCTTAGTAAGAATCAGTAGTGAGAAACAAATGGCTTGAGTGAGTCCTGAAGTCAGTACTGTATATGAAAGACTAAAATTAGGAATAAAATATTCCCTAGCCTAGTGAGTGATGAGAAGAACCGAGAAAAGAGGGAACCATAGTTATTCAGTTCCCTCTGATGGGTGGTTGCCTCATCATTATAGAGAAGTCAAACAAATCTTTAGTAAAATTAGAGCCATTAGCATAGTAAAATGAATTGGGATTTTTATATTACCAAAGACAGTAAATAAAATAAATGCCCATATCATATTAATGTCAGAAGCTCTTATAGTTAATCCTAATTATTTGTTAAGACAATAATTAATATTTGGAAACAATGTGATTTAATCAATATATATAATTCATCCAATGATAGATTATACAACATTACTAATTTCAAGTATCAGTTGGAGCAAATATTATAAACAAATTCAACAATATTTTAGATCTGTGTTTGAAATCTAAATTCAAATATCAAACATCAAATATACTATCAACTTGATATACTCTTCTCTTATTCCCATTAGAATAACAAAAATTAAGGAGGAGAATGACAGTACATGCTTCTGAAGAAGTAGGGAGGATAAGAACTCAAGACTGATTAAACTGGTTCAGTCATTCTGGAAAGTGAGAAAATAAAAATAGCTCAGAACAGTCTATGTTCAGGACAATTTGAATCTATCCTCCCAGGTTGCAGTCTTCAAACTCGGGCCTAATAAACTCTCTACCTATGTTAAGTTTGCCTCAGTTTTTTTTTCTTTAAGTTGACAAAATCATATTGGAGGTTTTAGAAAAGATAAGGATGTGTATGTTGGGCAACCTAGTTCTTGGAGTCCAAAGTGTGTACAGGGTTCTGCAAAAATGCTTATCATGGTATTGTAGGTGGATGTAGAAAGTTGAAGAAATTTGATGTCTATTCCTAAAGTAATGATGAACACAATTAATCGAATGCTATTAAAATCAACAAACTGGAGATATATTCAGCAAATTCTTAGTGAGAGTAGGAAACAGAAAATGGCATCAGTTAGCTTAAAATACATACAGACACATAGATATTTAAGGGATTTATTTATATTTAAGAGTGTACTTCAAGTATCTCAGAGAGCATAAATGGGATGAGAAGAGAGATGAGAGAAGGAAGGAAAACAAAAATGAAACAAGAATGGATTTCCACAGATTGTGAACAGTGAGCCGTGAATCAAAAATGTGACCAGCTCTATTCTGCATGTGAAGAACAAATGAAACAATCAATCAATCAATCAAGAAAAGTAGATACTTCGGTGGGCATTAATTAAGAAATAAGTACATTGAAAATTTTTTCCAAAAATTTTACTACAAATTTAACATTTTCCATTTGTCACAATTCTTTTTGCTTTCTGTTCCATTTCCATATTTTTAATCCACCCTAAAAAGCTGAGAGGGTTAACCGAATAACTCAAAATAATTTGGAGAGTGTCATTGAAATATAGACAAGAAACATCCTGCATCACTCTGAACATTTTTTATGGCAATGTAAATTCTCTTCATTCAAAAAGCATCTTTTAATATTTTAATTAGGATACGGTGTTATGTGAAAGGAACATCTGATTTTAGAAATGCAAATGAGGGTATGCTCTGAAAGAAAGATGCAGACTTAAAAAGGTAATATGTAGTTCAGCAACCAGTTCTGAAGAGAAAGAATGTGGAGAGGGATCAAGGAAATAACAGGATTTGAAGTAAAAATTGTACTAGCATTTTTCAAATTTAGCAATTTGACAAGGTTAATGACAGTTTTAATACACATTTTACTTATAGAGGCAATAATTATCTTTGGCTAATAAACTTGAAATCAATCAATAAGCATATATTTATTGACAGTAACTAGAAGCAGCTGTTGCCCTTCCGTGTGCTCCCCGCAGCACCTCCAGCCTGCTGAGTAGGTAAACAGTACTCTACGCAGTTATTGTCTATCTTGGCTGCCATCTTTCCCCCATTTTCTCTTTTTGCCCTTGCTACAAAACAAGGTGTAATTTCATGGCAGACTATGCTACGTCATATAGCTGGATTTTGAAGTTTTTCCATTTTAAATAGAAGGGAATTGAGTCTCTGCAAGGTTAAAGAGCTTGGCCAGTGACCAAGTTGGAACTGAAATCAGGTCTATAGGCAAAGCCTGTGATCTCAACAACTAGACTATACTGCTTTGGGACAGTAGGCTTAACTTTCTCATTCCTAAAGGAGAATTTCAGCCATCTCTCTCTTTTTTTTTTTTTTTAATTAATTTTTTGTTGTTTCTTTGTTGCAAGGAACAGAAGCCTAGCTGGGGGGTGGCAGGGTGGGGGGGGAAGACTTCAAAAGAACCATATAGCTTTCCTTAATCAGGAGAATAACTGTGAGACCACATTCTTCAGGAGAGAAACTTTAAGAAACAGTAAAGACAGAGGAGGAAGAGAGAGAGAGAGAGAGAGGGGCATCCTGGAGCCACAGAAGTAAACAAAGGAGGCGAATGGGGAGAGAGATGCCCCAAGACCAAAAAATGTTTCCTGAAATGGCTTTATATTACCAGCAATTGCTGGGCCACGCCATTCTGCACATCTCAAGGTTGTGTTGCTCATTCATCAGCAAAAGTCTTCATAACCACCAGGCCCCACTGGCTGAGGAGGGCAAGAACTACTAGAATGCAAGTTGGAAAGAGACGTGCCTAGATAAGGGATTTAGGAACCACTCAGATTTAAAAAGGGAACTATCATTCCATCCACTTTTCAGGTTCAAATTCTGAATTGTTTTCTCGTAGGACTATTGCTAAAATCTATGCTTAAGCTCTATATTGAAGTTCAGATTAGGCATTAAGAAATAAACTGACTTAAAAAAAATTATTTGTGAATATGATAATGTCCTGTGTGCAATGTATGGTTTATGATGAGACTGAAGAGTGTGATAGGTTATATCTGCTCTTTGGGGTCATAGAACCCTGGCAAATTACTTATCACTCTGGAAACTCACTTTATTCACTTGTAAAATGAGATTAACAATGCCCACCTCATGGAATATTTTGAAGGTGAATTTAGCTAATGAATGTGAAGAAACTGCTTTGCACGGTATTTAGCACAGTGAACATTGTGTAAATGGCCAGTGAACATTGCTTTTAGTAGTAGTAGCAGGAGTGGTGATATTGTATTAAATATACAGACAAAGGGGAAAATCATATAGTTTATTTTCTGATTCAAGGGTCTTTCACCAATAGTAAGAGGATGTGTAAACAATTTCACGTGGCATCGGTTGTAGAAGTCTTTGGAGTAAAGGAGTTTCTCAAGTGAGAAAGACCAGAAAGAGGACTGGACACTACATCCTAAGTATTGCTCAAAGTTTGAGGAGAGGAAACCAAAACAGAAAGAATGTTTAGAGAGACTGTATTAAACAGAAGAAAAAACAAAGAAACCCACAGCTAGATGAGCAGTGCCAAGAAATAAGAAAAGAGTCAATGGTTTTAAAAGTAGCTAGTAATTTTATTTGTAAGTAAATTACATAGAATATTTTTGTAGGAGGGAGGAAAGTTAGGAATTTGAAAAGTTGCATTTTAGGAGTATTTTAGACCATTAAGCCAAACAATTAATAAAAATAATGACTGTCTTTGCCATGAAAACTATAAACAGAATAGAATATGGCAAACTTTGAAAAAAGATAATTTAGTAGAGTTTGTATAAGATTAACTTTCCTTAGAAGTTAATTCATTACAACAGAATTTATGATAATAAAAGCAGAAAAAAAATGAATGTTTCATAATAAGGGAACAGACAGGTAAATTAGAGCATATCTATCATTAGATTATTATGTAAAAATTCCCACAGTTGATGACATGGGAAAATTTCCAATAATAATGTAACATGAAAGATGTAAGATTCAAATACATACATCTATGCATGTATGCATATATACATATATGCACACATATATACTGAAATGCAAGATTTAGTGCATGCATATATGGTCATGCACATATATGCAAGCACATGCATAGCATAAAGAGGTATAAAATACATTAAAATGGCATTAATGTGTCTCAAGATTATAGAGAAATGTTTTGTTCTATGCATTTGTAAAAATTTTTTAGGTTTCTAAATCCATGCCTTACTTTTATAATAAAAGAAGAATACTTTTAAAAACATAATTAAGTTCCACACATGCAGAAACAACACTCACTGAACTTGATGCCAGGAGGCTTTATGTTTCCCAAATATCTGCTGCAGTTCTGTAACTAAAATTGGATAACACTGGACAAAAACAGTTCTTCACAGATCATGTGACCAACAGCTTCAAAGTCTCCTGCACAGGCAACACTAAATAACTTCCACAGTCAGCACAAGGGTGGTGTTTAAAAGCGAAGCTCTAGGGTAATTCTCTGAAAGGCCCATCCCACATGTGAGTAGGGTGTTTAGCTTCACTACTGGTGTGACTGTAGCAGAGAGGAAAGTTGCTTCCTGTTACCCAGCGAACCTGTCCACACCCTTCCCCTCACATGCGATAATCAGCAAAGCCCTTTACATCATGATGGTGCAGAGATATTAACACATATTCTATATCTGTCACATTGAAACCACCATAATAGTCCCACTGTAACAATTTGTAATTCAATCATATTAATTTTTACTTCTATTATTTAGCTTTCTATGTATCTTCCACATTGAAAGGAAAATAAATTACTCTGGGCCCCAATTTTATCACAAGAAGAAGAATTAAATATCTTATAAGCCTGGTCTTCTCTGGTGAGTTATAAACAAGTTCCTTTTTCTTAGAAGAAAATTAAATTCCTATTGCATCTGGAAACTCTTGCTAAAATATTTTATTACTGTTGTTAGGAGGTTTAGAATAATGGAGGCAGTGTTTAAGTAAATATAGTGTCTCCGTTTCCTGTCTTTTAAATTGTTGAATTGTCTATGTTAGCACCAGTTTCATAGTTTCTTTAATGTCGATTCATGAAACAGAAGTTAGGGGTGGGGGTGTGTGCTATTGGACCCACACAATCCAACAAATGACTAAGAAAATATGAGAACATCTTAAATGAACCATACTTATTTTCACAGCAGACATGCTTACAAGATTCAGCATATGTTCAACTCTCGCTATCATGGGAGAAACAGTAGACATTGGTTTAGACTGGGTAATAAAGGGAAATAGAAAAGAGCAAATGTGGAGGATACTTAGTTGAAGAATTATTGAATACATAAATTATATATCTCCCCGTTTTTTCCTGCTAATTGAGGTTTTATTGAATTTGAAGACAAATTACAATGCTTCATTCAAATTTACCAAAAATATACCATTTTCTATATCAATAGCCATCCGAATTAATTCATTCAAATTAGGTATAACACCTACTCTGTGGAAGGCCCTAACACTAAAGTTGTCAATTACAGTAGCTTCTGATGCAATATTCTAGCTCCTCAGTGAAAATGACCTCCAGTATTTTTAGCAGTCACTTTATCCTAACAAAGGACATTAACATCTTTCCCAGTTTAGGCAAAAAATGTTTTTCAATAAATCAAAGCCAAAGAATATCAATAGGTATTTGTGAGCATTTGTGTTCTCTGGTAGTGACGTGACCCTAAGTAATTCTTCAGTTGCATAACCACTGGAAGAAAAATATGACATATATATTTCTTTTTTTTTTTTTTTTTGCTAGAGAAGAAATTGTGGATCTGCAGGGCCTAAGTAGAGTTACTGATTAAATTTAGTAAGCATTTACTGTTCATTTTTTATGTGCAAGTTATAGCCTGGAATAGAAAGATGAGTAACTCACTCTCCTTGGCATCAGAGGCACTCAATTTTCATGCTTGGTGGGGAGAAATGGAGGAATGAACACAAAATTGATCACTTTTCTAAAAGGATTAATCATGAGTAATGTAATATTTGAGGGGTAAACTTTACAAAGAAATTGACATGACCTAGAGGCTCTATATGGTTATGACGCTAGAAAAAACTGTAATGGAATTAATAGCAGATGAAGTACACCCAAAGATAGATAAAACTGGAATAGCATAGGGGCTGCACCTTAAGAAGATTAATCAGCTGTGGGGCACTGTTGATGAAGTAAGGACACAGGAGAGGTAAGCCTGAGAATTGCATTTGAAGCGACTTTTCAGAGTTCAAGAATTAGGAGGCTCTGCATTAGAGGAAATGGTCTAAAAATGGAAATGTGGGAATAAAATGTTGATATAGACCTAGAATTTGTATTGATTAAATATAGAAAAAGTGGAAGAAGGATAATAGCTCCAAGTTCAAAAAACTAGATCTATTTACAGAAATGAAGAAAAGCATATTTGGGGAAATACTGAGAATAGGAAATGAATGGATTTGTTGTTTAACCTGCCAAGTCTCAGTTCCTTGTAGAATATCCAAGGCAGAGTGTCAAGGAGACTGAAACGCTGGTCTATAGATACAATTTCAAGACTTGCTGATGCTTAAAGCATGGGAATAGATGAAATTCCTAACAAAGAAAGTCCCACATAAAGGGTAGATTTAAAGAGAGAAGAAAGACACTTAAAGAGTGAACCTAAGGGACAATGTCTGTTAAAGGATATTAAACTATGATAATATAAATCGATATGATTCCCATTTTTGCTTTCCAGCACTTGCCAACGAAATTGTAGTTTTATTGATATTCAACTCAGTGTGAGAGAATTCAATGAGGTTTACAATTTTATTGAGAATTTCACTGCCTGTGGAATGTCCCTTATGTGATGAAAAATATTGGAATACAATTCCGTGCTGCTGATAGGGTAACTTTTATCTTCTTCTAAGTGGATAGCAATAAATAAATTCTGTCACTTATGTAGCATATTATGGAAACATAAAAACTTATGAGTGCCAAACAAATTCCTGTACATTGAGAAAATTCTTATTTAAATGACAATAATTTTTTATTGATCCGATAAGCTATTGTTCATCCTCGTTTGCTTAAGATAGATCCAATTTTGTTCCCTTTATCTTTGCCTAAGCAAAGCAAAGTGAGCTGTGTACCCATATTTCTTTCATGGGCAAAAGAACTGGCAGAGTTCACCATTCTGTCACATCAATGAAAATAAAACATTAATATATGAATAATAGTGGCAATTAATAGCATTAATGACAATAATAACAACGTAAGCTGTAATTCCTCCAAACGCACTAATTTGGATGGAAGCAGCCTGCCGTAGCAGTAAAATTCTTCCCCTAATTTTCTTCTCATGTAGTCTATCTGCATGTGTACTAGACCCAGTTCTCTCGCTTACCATGGGATCTACTATTTCACTCCTCCTCTATCGGTCTTGCTAAGTCATTATACCTCGACAGTGGGGCTTGCCTTCTGTTATCTGGCTAGCTGAACCATAAAGTTCTTTCCTGCTTTTAATTTGCATGCAGTTTGTTCCTGCTTCATTTTCAGGCTACCAGGTCTTGAGAGTGTGCTGAAAGTGGGAAGAAAGAATCCCTATTCCCAATGTGACCCACTCTTGTTATCTAATTAACAAATTACTGCAGACTGTATTTTTATTTTTTTAAAGGCTACTCTAAATTTATGCATTTGAGACCATAGTCTTCTCTCTCTAATACTCAAACCTAAGAGAGGTGGGGCCAGGCAAAATGTTCATTCGGGTATCACATTTTCAAAGTATATCTCCAAGTCCCGTGTCCTTTCTGGCAGTGACACATCTTATCTTATGCATTTTTCTCTTCAATTAGGAGGAATTTGTTTTGTTTTGTTTTTCCTAATTAAAATGCTCTTTAATTGCTCACAAAAAAAAAATACACTCCAGGAAGTCCAAATTATTAAGCTTTTAACATAAAGGGTAAAAATCTCAGGGTGAATAAAGATTAATGTCCAGGGCTGGGGAAAAGAAAACATGTTTACATCATCATCATAACTATCACCATTGTCTTTGTCATCATGGACAACTATAGTCAAATGGATTAAGTTTTTCAACCCTTCACTCCCTCACTGTGATAGGATTACATCCAAATCTTTTGTCTCTTGACTTTGCAGTGCCTTACACCAGAGCGGGTAGAATATCTATCCTTACCCGGCTAACTTTGGCTGAACCACGTGACTTGCTTTGGTTCACAGGATGTTATTAAATGTGATGAAGACAGAGGCATTGAGTATACTTGGTTTGTCTTGGCTGCTTGTCATTTTGTCATCTGTGATGAGAAGAGTATGTCAGGTAGAGCCACCAGTTCTAGAATGAGCGAAACGCTGAACATACCTGAATAACAGTTCGCAACCTGGATCCCAGCCCAGATGAACCCATCTGTGCTCAACAATGCCCAGCAATGCCACAGCTGACCTGCAAGCACATGAGCAAGAAAGAGTGTGATTAGACACTGTGATTTTAGAGTTGTTTATAATGCAGCAGCATCACAGAAAAAATATAACTTATAGAACAACAAACAATGCAATTGTGCTGTATAGCTTTTCAAAAGCAGGTCGTATGTCTTAGATCGATATCTAAGTATAAAAATACAAAGGACAAGTATAAAATTTATATGATAGAATTAAAAATCTTGTGATTTTACTACAATGAATTGGGTAGGAAAGATGGAGCTGTCACTGGGGCACTTTTAGAAAGAAAAGATAGAGGAAGACCCTTACCTTCCCATCCCCCCACAAACAAACAATTAATTTATGTGTTAATTTTGTTTGTTTCCCTGACAATGGAAGATAAACATTTTTGTGCATGATTCTTGGAGAGCTCCGGAGAGTGTAGAGAATGGACTATTCTGCTCTACGCCACACAGTGTAGGGCAGTAGCTCCAGAGTCTGGAGCCAGACTAACGGGGTTTAAGTATGAGCTCTTCTATTTCCTGGCTTGTGTGATCTAGCAGTGGTGCCTCAAGCCCCAGGAAGAGAAGAATCACAGAAATATGGGGAGGGAACTGTTCTCCTCACTTCCATCCCGAATCAAAGAACATCTTTGGCACTGTGAAAGGATAAGGTGGCCACTATTGGCCAGTGTCACTGCCCTGTGAGGGTACAGGCAGTGGAGAAAGAAATAGATCTCAGCTCGGAGCAAAACAACACAAGGTACTATGTTTTTGAGCACATTGGAGACCACCTGCTTTCTAGTGCTTAAGAATTAACAGAGTTTTTAAGTAAAGGACAGGTACTGCTACTGAGTAGGCAGAACCTCAGAGCTTATAAAATTCATGAATTGATATTAATGTGAAGAAGCCCTGAAAAGATGTGTTATATTTATCCTTGAATAAATTTAATTCATTTCAACAAATATTTATCAAGCATTTACTATGTGTGAAATGTTATTTATGAATAAGAATGAAAGCACTGTGCCTGAAGCAGTATTATTTATTAGTTTAAGCTTTTTTAAGTAACTTTCAGATATTTGAAATTGGGAAGCATATTTCTCTCTTGTATCTTTCTGTTTGGTTTCGGCATTGGTTGACAGAGCCCTGGATTAGTGGCAGGTGAGATGTTTGTGTTCCGGTGTTGTCCAGTCATCATTGGTTATCCTGACACTAGTCACTCACTGGTTCTAGCTATACCACCTCTACTTTCTCAGCTGTAAAGTGAAGAGATTATCCAAAACTATCCCTGAATTATTATTCTCTCTAGATGTAAAATTCCATAATTGAACTTTAGAGTCTCAATTCTTTAACTCTGTCCTTATATTTCAAATATCCTTGGAATTTGTAAATGTTATTAATATAAGGATTGTGAATTAAAGAATAAGAAGCAGTGGTCTTGGAAAGTAATTGAACTGAGATTTATCAGTTATATTAATCCAAATGTCAATACATTAGTAACAGTAATGATGTTGAGATGTTATAATTCTACATAGGATTGAGAGAAATGCCTCAAATAAATCAGCAAGTATATCACTTGTAACCTTGCATTGTGTTATATGCACACAAGGATCAAAGTGAAAGCCAAGAAACGTGTTCAGTGAAGAGTTAAGTTTGAATTTTCAATATAATGTGAAATAGCCATTTAGTGGAACTCAAACGTGATTTTGCTAAAAAAATTTTGTTCCTCAAAAAGCACAGCAGACACTCTGGCTGGAAAAGCTTTAAATAAGTAAATAAATAAATACCTACACTCCTTTAGCATCCTTTGAACATGACTTAGGCAAAATCGGACTTCTTAGTCGTGTACAGATAGCACAAACCTAATGCCACAGGATTTTTAACTATATAAAAGCTCTATATCAGAGTCAGAATAAAATTATCTTTACTTACATGCAGTAAGTTCTAAAGCTGTGGCATTTTAAGTTGATCCACCCAGGTCCTGAATCTGAATTATTTTTATATTACTATTAAGAGACCCATTTAAAAACAGAAATCCCTCCCAACATAATTCCATTATTACTAAAACTGTCAGCTGTTTTAAACATAACAAAAATAAATAATTGATATTTAAATTTTGAATTGTGACTGAAATTCAAAGGACTAGAGGACTTTTACTATTTAAGAGTGATGATAAAAGTCATAAAATCTGCTTGAGTTTCGTGAAAGGGCAGGGGACAAAAATGACTCCATTTAGTATATTCTAAGTACAAAGGGAAATAAAAATAAAATTGCTTGTGATTGCCCCTACAAGTACAACCAGTTCAATTACACTGAGAATCCAAGGGCTGATATACTTATTTGTAGCAAATGAGTCAAAATTTTAAAAAGACAATGATTTATAAAGTAGCAAAGAACTGAAGAAGTAGTTTTGCCTACGATTACTTAAAGTCCTTTTTTTTCTCCCTCACATTCAGTTTTTTTTTTTTATAATTTATTTCTAAGAACAGAAATCTTCTGCTTAATAGCAGTCAGTAATATATTTCTGAGAATCCGATGTTCTATGCCAAAATGCTAACTGGGTATCTCCCACTGTGAAAAGAAAATGATTACGATACAATATCTGTCAATCCCAAATTGCAAAGGTTGATTTATTATGAAATTGATGAAGCTTAACCTTCAAAGTTCTTCACTTGCGAACCTATTCCAAAATCCTGGGAAGAAACTTAGCAATGAATACTTGTAACATTCATAAATGTATGATTATTTATTATTATTCTAAAGGGGATCTCACCTCAATATTATAAATGACAGCCTTTACAAAACCTAGATTCACTCTAAACAATCAAGTTATTTCCTAAATGTAAATAAAATGCATAAAAACCCTATATAGAAATATTCTTGAAAGCAAAATTATTAAACATTGTGTCCTGATTTCCAAATAATCGATATGATTAGTACAACAGTTGCTTTTGTGTATAGTAACATCTTTTCTACTATGTTTTTTCATTTATTTGTTTTCTTATTCATAGTTTCTTAATACTTTCTTAATTTGAAGGGGGAACTCATTGTATAATACTAGGTTAAAATAAGGGTTAACTTTTAAGGACACTTTGGAAACACTTTCAGGGCAAGTACAGCAGGCAGAGAATGGCTCACAATAAGTGTGTTGCTGCAATGGCTCTTAGAGCCAGAAATATCCCCAGTACGTGTCATCTTTGTTGATACATGCTGCTTGTTTCAAAATATCTGCATGTGATCGTCATGTTTTACTAATTATATTTGAAATGTAACTTAAGCACTTCCTGTACCTTATTTTCTCAAAATTGTTTGATTTTGTTTTCTAGATGCAAATATAAAATTTCCCATTTAAATGTCAGCTGTAAATGTACTGAAAGTTAATGCATTCTGTGAAGTATAAGCATTTAAGAAAACTAGAGTCACTCTGCTGAGAACACTTTAATGGAGAGATAAAATGTTGGTGGGTTTGCCTTATTTTTCAAAACTAGCTTCATTTCAAAGCCTTGCAGTTGAATCTCTATGGCATCACTGAATAACAACAAAGACAGGAATAAAAATAATGACAATAACAGCAGATGTTTATTATTTCTAAATGTTTAACTTAATCTTTTCAAGCACTATCTCATTTAATCTTTCTAACAAGCCAATAAAAATGAGTATAATTATATACATTTTACTGATGAAAGAACTAAGAGATTCAGGAATTTGTCCAAGGTGATGCAGCTCATAAGTGACAGAGCCAGAAATCCGTTGTACTTAGTTCAATTTTTCAACAACTGCTTATGAAACATCTTCTTGACACAAGACATGACAGGTTGTTTTGCTTCAGTTTCTATCATATAATATACACTATTCAGATTTATTTCTCTGTATTGTAGAAATTTATGCATAAGTTTTATGTTAAAAATTCTTTCTTGTAAGTAATAGGTTGATGGTATTTATCCTGAACTTCCGGTAGTTCACAGACCTTCCAAAGAACAGTATGAAAATATTCATTGAAATTAAGTATGCAAATACTCTATGATACAAAAATCTCATTTTTGGATATACATAATGGAAACTATAGATCAGAATAAATGAACTAGACATATATATACAACAATATAAATACATAAAAAATTAATGTTGAGTAAAGCAAGGAAGAAAGAGGGTAAGATTACAGCACTATGTCTGTCGTGGCCCGGATTGCAGAATGGGGGATGGACACAGAAAGAAACACACAGACACACACACAAGACGTACAAGACTGCAGTGAAAAAAATTCCACCAGTCGCTTTATTATATACTTTTTCTATGTCCGGCAGTTACTCCTGGTATGTGACTACATTGGGCGCTTTGAGGAAAACTCATTTTCATTTCTTCCAGATGATTGCTTAAGGGAAGCAGATGTATGCATCCAACTTCTTATCTATTTCTTTATCTCATTACTGTATGCAGGATAATGAGATGCCTTGGCTTGTTTGCAAGACCTCAGGCGCTTGGTTATCTATCATAAAGCTATCTGTCATGAGGAATAGTTCTGTTTGTTCAATAGGCTGTGTCCGGACCTATTGTCCTCTGGCCCCAAGGAGAGCACACCCAGTTTTCGCTGACTCTGGGCTTAAGCCAATTTTGCCCAGGGATGGTCCCTACAATATCATATATTTAACAACATGTATTTAACAAAAAAAGAGAGAAGAATAGTAACATCAAAAAATTTGAGGCCGGGCGCGGTGGCTCACGCCTGTAATCCTAGCACTCTGGGAGGCCAAGGCGGGCAGATTGTTTGAACTCAGGAGTTCGAGACCAGCCTGAATAAGAGCGAGACCCCATCTCTACCAAAAAAAGAAAGAAATTAATTGGACAGCTAAAAATATATAGAAAAAATTAGCCTGGCATGGTGGCACATGCCTGTAGTCCTAGATACTCGGGAGGCTGAGGCAGTAGGATTGCTTGAGCCCAGGAGTTTGAGGTTGCTGTGAGCTAGGCTGACGCCATGGCACTCACTCTAGCCTGGGCAACAAAGTGAGATTCTGTCTCAAAAAAAAAAAACAAAAAAAAAAACGTTCAATTTGTTGAAAGGTCCTAAGGAAATTTAGTCTACTGATCAAAACATTTTTCTTCTGAATATTGCCAGAATCTCAGCATTTCCTATGGGAATTTTTCTATTTATACTGATTTCTTTCTGATCCTTTTTAAAAGCCTTTAAAAAATTTTTCCAAGATTTAGCATTTTTAGGGTGTCTCCAATTTTCTCAATTAAACTTTGCAAAATTAACCAAACTGGCCATTTGTCATCAAACACTTGTTTAACTAAAAAGCGTGTAGCATTTCTAATTGGATGGTTTTCAACAGCTTGTAGATATTTCTGTAGTGTCAGCATTTTAAGGAATGTTCATTTCACCTCTGTCCCAGCTCCCTGCTGTTGCAGCTGGGGGGAGCTGGAGCAAAGAAGAGGGATGTTCCACTGTGGGAAGAACAGCTTGCGTGTGTTAGTCAGCACATGACTCAGCCCAGCCTGTCAACCCCAGAGGAGGGGAGACCAAGAGGCTCAAAGAGGAGAAGACCCACAAGCAGAAAGTGAACCTGAAGGACAAGAGGGATAAACTTAGGGCAGGAGAGTCAGGGGGACCCAGCCCCTGGATCCCTAGTTCCCCATAGTCTTCTTAACTCTGCCAATCTATCATATTCAAAATGCTGTGAACCCTATAAATGATTTTTAGAAAACCAATGAAGTTGGTAAATTTGACAAATTGATCTTCAGTGAATTGCATTTCAGGTGAATTGACTTTTAACATATTGCTTACTGAGCAAATAAGTCACTTAGTCTATGGGCTTTGGCAAATTGTTTTTTTGTGAATTGACCTAGGGCAAAATAGTAGTATGGTTATGGTTCCTAGGAGAGCTGTGGTTAAGAAGAGGAAGAGTAGGAGATGAGAAAAAAATTTCCTAGACAAAATTTTTATATTAGTTTTAGTGTCCCTTGCCTTCTTTCTCCCCTGGTGCTCACTGCCCTTTAGAATTGCATTAGCTTTTCTTTCCTGCCTCTCTTAATCAGAATTCTCTTTCTGCCACATAACTAACTATTGGGATTAAAAAAGAAAACTACATGGAATCAGACCTAATACTCTACAAGTGTACACCAGTATAAAGGTACCAGTTGTTAAAAATTGAAGTATTTTAGTAGTGGTTGGCAAACAGCCATCCTGTCATCCGCTCGCACTCCCTCAGCCGCCTCCACCAGGACCTCTGGTCCCTCCCCATGAGCCTGCGCCACGTGGACTCTGCTTCAGCCCAGTGTTGGCGAATGCCCGTTATACCTGTTGTTGAGCATTTGAATAATGCCCCGCGTAAAACTAATTTACACAAATTCTCACAATTCTTTACCCATTCTAGATATATGTACATTTTAAAAGAAATTATAGTATTTATTCACCCAAATAAAACTCAAATTGAAGACCAGCTCAAATGAAGAGAAAAAATTCCACCATCACAAGGAAAGGTACTTTTGCACAGCCCAGTTGGCTGCCCCCTAAAATGAGCTGTCCTGCCTAGAAGTCCACTACCAGGGGCGCTGCCCCAGATGTGGTCAGTCCAGGTTCCACTATTTCTTCCTTTCTTCTACATCTGAATGTGCATGACTTCTAAGTGACTCTTTTGGTCTTGAAGTGTTTTGATTTCCCTACAGTGGCTTCCATTGAGTGATAATGTAGGTAGTCTCCAGATGGAAGGAGGGAAAGATATAAATAACATTAGTGTATATTGTTATTTCTGAGAGATGAAAGGCTGTTTCTGAATAAAGTAGACTGAGTGGAGTATTCAGTTAGGGAACTCCCTCTCTCTCTGGTTTTTCATTTTGTGACTGTCATGTAAAGGGTATCCCTTCCTTCAGCTCTAGCTGTGGGAATTTGGGCCCTTCCCTTAACCTCTTTCCGGCCTTTTCTCATCCTCTTTTTCTCCTTTCTCCACTATTGGATATTAAGCAACATCACTTATCTAGCCATTTGACTGCCTAGATTACTAGATGGCTTCTAAGGTCCGTTTCATCCATTATATACAAATGTAAAGTATCCTAAGAGAAACTTGGTGCATAAATGATTCATAGATGAGCAAAGGAAAGGACTCTAATTTAGTGTGGGTAGTGAGTCCAGCTTCTGCTTAGAACATGTCTGCTTTCTGCTTGGCTTCTCTTCTAATCTCAGTAAGCCAGAGCTGCTTCCATTTTATTACTTCAAACGGTAGTTATCTTTCCATTTTGAAATGAATCTCTAGGGAAGTCCCAAATTCAGCCAGAACCACTACTCCTGGTCATTTCTTGGCAGCGCTTGCTTCCACCCAAACCGTAGTCTCTGCTTTCCCTTAACAGTTGTTTTCATTTTATGTTCTCTTAGTTCAATATCTTCCAGTGCTCCTTCCCCCTCTCCTTTACTGCCCCAGCTGGGTTATATCGCCCACTGCACAGAAGGAAGCTAATTCACTGAGACAGCAGAGGTTGCAGCAGAGAAAGAGTTTAATATCGCAGGGCACCAAGCGAGGAGACAGGAGAAATTTCTCAAATCCATCTTCTTGTGTATTTTGGGCCAGGGTTTTTAAATATAGTTTGGCAGAAAAAGGGCTAGCTAGAGAATTGGGACTGCTGATTAGCTGGGGATGAACTCATAGGGTTGGGAAGCAGAAATTGTCTTCTTATGCTGAGTCAGTTTCCAGGCAGAGGGTCCCAGGACCTTTTGAGTCGCTTCCTAAGTATGGCCACTGGTCTGGTTGGCATCTGTTGGTCCACTCGAATGTAGAGTCTGGAAAATATCTCAAAGACCAGTCTTAGGTTTTATAATAGTGATGTTATTTATAGAAGCGATTAAGAAAGCTACGAATCTTATGACCATCAGTTCTGTGACTCCTGAGTAGTGAGCAAGTATAGGAAAGCAAGCTAGGGAGCAGTGGTTGGTTATTTTTTCCCATACCTTTGCAGGGTTCAGGCCCCTACCGCAGTTCTCACCATGCGGCCCTCTATTAATTTTATAAAGGGCAGTTTCACCCCCTCCTTACTTACCTTTCTACCCTGCTTCTGTGCTGGCATCTTTGGCTGGGCTCACAGCACAGCCTTTCTCCTTCACAACCATCCTTAAGTCCTCTGCTTGGCTGTCCTTAAGGGCTTCTAGTCTATCCTTTATGGAAAGCAAATTTACATTTCAAACACCCACATTTGCATTCAAAATATATAGGATGGTTGCTGGTCTGCTACAGAAAACTGCATGTAGTTAAGAAGGCGTGCTCTTCAGTATAACTATGAAATTTAAAAATATGCCCTCAAAATTCAAAAACAAACTGCATTTTTCATTAAATGCCAACATTGTATGAAATGCTTATTTTGCTGTGGACTAAGAAGTACAAATAAAAAATTGTCTCATACATATAAAAAATAATCTTTTTTCCTACATATTGTCTAGTAGAATGAATGATAACAGCAAAAAGAAATTTGACCACAAGACCTATGGCATTCATAAAGTTCAAATTTCTCTTGTCCAGAATCTCTTGTATCTGAATATGCTAAAGGACTGGTTTCTTGGGGCTAATGAATCTTAAATAGAAATATATAAACCAGGCTCTGGGAGCACAGGACAGAATATATAACTACCTGGGGCATTTAGGAAAGTTTCCCTTAGGAAATTTCCGAGCTGCATTTTGAAGGATGAGTTCAAGAGCAGTTGGTCCTATTTTAGGGAGAGGGAACATCAAAAGCATGCTAAAAGCACAGTGATATTAACAGATATCAGTTGTTCTGGGAATGGGAAGTCTATACAAATGTGTGAGCTTAGGGCACACAAGAAGTGAATTGAAGGAGAGGAAGCCTAAAACTTTGGCACTAACCAGATGGAGAGGAGCTCACACATGCCATGCCTAGAAGGGTGACTTTCTTCTGGAAGTGTGTAGTGTCATTAGAAATTTTTAAGCAGATGAATAACTTGATCGATCAATTTCTGTTTTCAAAAGATAATCCTAGCAATAATGTGGGAAAAGAATGGGAAGAAAATGAGACAAAAGTTCTTAGATGCAGTGGTATTTGGGGAACAAATTACAGTCACACACTGCATAATGACATTTCAGTCAACTACAGACCACATATACCATCGTAGTCCCGTAAGATTATAATGGAGCTGAAAAACTCCTATCGCTTAGTGACACTGTATTTGTTATAACATCATAGCTCAATTCATTACCTTTTCCGTGTTTAGGTGTGTTTAGATACACAACTTAACCATTGTGTTACAATTGCCTACAGTATTCAGTACAGTAACATGCTGTCCAGGTTTGTAGCCTAGGAGCAATAGGCTATACCATACAGCCTAGGTATGGTGTAGTAGGCTATAATTTAGGTTTGTGTAAGTACATTCTATGATGTTCACAGGACAACAAAATCACCTAACAATACATGATGCATTTCTCAGAACGGATCTCCATCATTAAGCAATTCACGATTGTATTTCTGCCTAGCCTCCCATCCAGTTTCAGGGTATCTCTATCTCTCCACTCCTTCCCTGGGCTATCTCTTGATTTTCAGAGACTGAGAACTTGGTTGGGCCAGTTCAAGGTGGGTGGGTTACTGATGCCCCTGGAGGCATACCTCTCCTGTGCTTGCTGCCTCCACCTTGAACAGAGAAATAGAGCCTGCCTTGCCAGGCCCTACTGCCTCCTCTGCTGCTAGATTTGGGGTCAAAAGTAGGAAGTTCCATTTTGGCCTTTGGTTCTAGCTAAGTTCTTTAATATACTTTTTACTAAAATTTTACTTTAGTGCTATCAGGCACTTACAGGTGTACTAATAAAGACAGTTCCTTTTTATTCATGAGGCTATTAGTACGTACAAGGCTCCTTTGTCAGGGATATCCAGGGGGATTTGGGGCACTACCCCCACCCTGAACTCCTAATAGCCATAGTGATAATAGAGAGGAAAAAAATTCCAGACATTTCAGAGGTAGGATCAACAAAATGAGGCCTGGGTGAAATCCTGTCTAATAGCATGTGCACAAGGAATAGAAGGGACGGAAGCGGCATTTAAGGGAAACATGCAGGTAGATAAGGAGAGGACAAATTAAAGCAATGGCAAGAGATCCAGTTTAGTCTAAAACTGAAGGTTCCAAGCAGAGGACTTTACAGTTAATTTGGATAAGCAGTAAAGAGCCAAGAGATTTTGAGGGTGGGAGAGGCACTGGCTTAAGAACAGAGGTGAAGAGTTCACTCAGGACATCGTGAGTTTGCAGTGCCTCTGAATCTCAGCCGATGTCCAAGAGGCATGTAGAGGTAAGGCCTAGAGCTTAAAAGAGAAATTATGGCACATAGGCACACACTAGTAATAGGTGTCAGTTGATTAGTATAACCCTCTGAGTTACATTCTGGTGATCTGTACATTGTATTATATAATGTGCTATAAATTCTAATTGTCCTTATTGGAAGAGACATTTGCATGTGCTATTTTTGATGTCATTGTTAAAAATAAGTAATAACATTTTCTTTTTTACCACTTTGGTGTTTTTTTTTTTTTTAACCGGGAGTGGCATTTTATTTTGTTTTGTTTTATTCTCTCTGTGCCTACAGAGAAAAACTAGTTGTGCCCAAGAGTAGGTCACTGTCAATTTTATTCAACTATATGGGAAGGAACATTTTAGAAAATTTGAAAAAAAGTTAGTCACTTCTTTTTCAGGATAATTTAAATCATTTTTTTAGTTAGAGGATTAAAACCCTACTTCTGTCACTCCATATCCTTTGAAAACAAACTCTTTTTGGCTTGATTACAAATGTTAGTGAGGGCTCTTTAGTTCCAGCTCCAATCATCAATCATCTGTGGTTCAGGAGACCAGCATGATGTCCCAATCACCCATTTGTAAAACAGGTTTATTAATTCTGTTAGGAACAGGAGCCGAATGACATAAAGCAGTAATGGTTCCTACCAGAGCTACCCTTTGATCAAAGTCTATTAAACCTGACATCAGTGCTTTTGTTGGTGGCCTGTGCTTCCCTGGAATAGCACCAAGCTTTGAAGTGCTTTATTGTTTTTTATGAGTTTTACTAGATTTTGTTCCCCTCTTCTTCAGTTCTAATAACTGACTTTTAATCCTATCATCATGGCCAAGGGATTTGTCTCTAAAAACCAGTAGTTATACCATGGTGCAAAACAGAGCAAACAGATTAGGTCCCTGAACCTTTCAGATAAAAACATGCATTTTGCCATCTTAAGCATTTTGCAGTTTTTATTCCAAGCATTACTCACCAAAAGCAATATTTTTCTTTTGTTTTAAAAAAACCATATTAAACAAAAGACAGAAACACAATAAATGAATGTCAGCTCTATAACTGAAGGAGGGAATATGTTCTTCTATCTTCCACATTCCTTATGACATAGACATGTTAATGTAACCATATTTTTCTCCTAAGCCTTGTGATATAAATTATGATAGGCTTAGATTGCTACTTCTATTGGAAATACCTATATCTAAGTTCCTTTTTTATCACATAGTAAAAAGATCATCTAATAAAGTTATTTCTTTATAAGGACAGTCATAGTGAGTTGGGATATTTGTCCATAACTTGTTACTGTAATGTCTTTTCTAAATGCAGGAATGTAGTTACAAAAGACAAAAGACTTTGTAGCTTAATCTTGCTATTTAGTAACAAAGTTTTACTAGACCTTAAAAACATTTTGTCTGTGTTTCCTGCTCATCTTTACATCTAGTAAATGCTAATAACAATAATTAATTTTTAAAATAACAACCTGAACGCTATGGGCACTGAATATTTATCTGTCAATATGACTGTTGTAATTTGAGGATTCTGGTCTATTTTGCTGAGACTGATAAAGCATACTCCCGCCTTTAAGGGGCAGGGAATCATGTTATTGATAAATCTAACGTTTTTAGAAAACACGCATTTATTTGGGGAGCATTCCATTTGCAATTATTCCTTACTTCCTTTTTCTCAGGTGCTTTAATCAGTTAATCCACTGAGAGCTGTAGGAGTGCCACCAACTCTACTAAAAGAGGACACTTTATAAAAAAATCAATTTAATTAAAAAAAGATAACAGAAAAGTCTTTAGAAGCATCTTACAGAGAAATTTATGTTTATGTTTAGTATCTGTGACTACAAATCAATGTCTTGTTAAAGGTCACTTTCTTCTTTTATTAACCAGACATATCCCAAACACCTGTTGGAATCTCCATGAGGAGTTAATGGTAAATGTCTCTGTTTCAAAACATCAAGGATAGTGTGTTAGGTTGTAAGCTGAGACATTTAAGTCCTTTGAGTCCTGCCGTACAGTAACTTCCTAGCCATTAGAATCCATGTGCTTTCTGTTACTCACCTCATGAACAATTTCCCTCCTTTTGACTGCGTGAACACTTCTTGTGTCATTTGTGCTCTTATGAGTTGCTGTTCAGAGTCCAGTTACAGTGATAAATGAGCTCAGCTAGCACATTTCGTGCTTGCCCAGGAGTTACTCTATGTTGGTATTCTTCCATTTGTAAGAATTATTACTTGAGAGAAGCCAGATGGATTCTCATGACATATGTAAGAGAATTCATGTATTTATTTCTCCTTAAAAAGAGTGAGGTTCACCACCCATGTATTCCCATATGAACTCTCAATCCCTCTTTACCTACAGAAAATTAAAGAAAGAATGGAGCTATTAAAACCACAAGTGCATCTTCAGATGTTTTATTCTAATCTCTTAACCTTTGTTGGGTCCTGAATCCCTTTGAGACTCTGGAGAGAGTAAAGAATTGCTCCCCCAAAATGCACATACAGTGCAGACTGCATTGATAGGTAATTTCAGGGGCTTCCTAGGCTCACTGAAGGCCAAACTAGGGCTTGTGAAAAGACCATGGACCCCAAGTTAAGAATTCATATTCAATAAACCAGGAACCCCTCTCTGTTCCCATCTAGCAGGTATAATTATCTTTAGGATGTGTCAAAGAGATTTTCTCATCTGTTTTTCTATTAGTCATAGCTACTAAATGTCAGAGAAACCTCATCAACCAACTTCCTGCCCGTTTGCCCAGAGGCTACAATCAGAGAGCATAACTGATGACATGGATCAGTTTCTCACTGATTACCTGAGAGGAAATCTTTATTCCTTTTAGGCCTTCTAGCTTCTGGTAGCCCCGTGGCCAGGACACCAACTTGTAAGGTTTACTACCTGTGACAGCATTCATCATTGTCCAATTTAGCCACCGTAACATTAGCTAAAGTCATTGCTAATCTTGCCCTCTCCTTTTGCTAGAATTGTATTCCTGTTGTATCCTTTGGTCCACAAAATTATTAAAATAATTTCCTTTCTAGCCACTCCCTTGTTTTCTGGATTTTATATGCTATATTTTCAATTTATTATTACCAAAGTGGCATGTGGTTTTACAACAGCACCTATGTGATTACTCCCGTGCACTGTTAGTAAGCTCCCATAGTGGCAGAAGTATAGGTCAATTTCTGATTGCTGTCAGTCTCAGCTAACCATTTCTCTCAACCTGCCTCTGGCACATAATGAGAATTTCTCAAATGCTTTTTTCCAAAATTAATCATCGCTTAAATAGTAAAAGAAATTCCTTTAAAAAGAGTTTAAATAACTTAATTAAGAAAATCTACTTTAAAGCCTGTTATTTGAAGTGCTGGAGAATTCTCCTTTTTTAGAAGATTTCTTTCATTGTTTTGTTTTGTTGGGAGAGTTGCTTTTGTTTTAGCAAATCTTAAACAATTTTGTTTTATTTTTCTCGTCGAGAGGTTAGTCATTAAAGAAATAAATTCTTTAAAATGTACAATGAGACAAAAGATTCTGATATTATTTAAACAGTATTCAGTGTATCTGACGGCAGCCTATTGCATATTTTATATATGTAGCTATGCTGACCTCAGTTTGTGTTATTAGCTTCTCTTTAAAAATGTTTTCAAAAGTATATCTAGGGCGGGCGCGGTGGCTCACGCCTGTAATCCTAGCTCTCTGGGAGGCCGAGGCCGGCAGATTGTTTGAGCTCAGGAGTTTGAAACCAGCCTGAGCAAGAGCAAGACCCAGTCTCTACTAAAATTAGAAAGAAATTAATTGGACAACTAAAAATATATAGAAAAAATTAGCCGGGCATGGCGGCGCATGCCTGTACTCCCAGCTACTGGGGAGGCTGAGGCAGAAGGATTGCTTGAGCCCAGGAGTTTGAGGTTGCTGTGAGCTAGGCTGACGCCACCACACTCACTCTAACCCAGGCAAAAGAGTGAGACTGTGTCTCAAAAAAAAAAAAAAAAAAAAGTATATCTAGGAAGAGAGCCAGTTGAGAGAGTGTGTAAGGCACCAAATCGAAAACAAGCAGATTAAGAAAGACTCCTTAATTAATGGTGAAATCTTTAGCACCTCTCTCCAATCAGCTTCCTGTTAGCTGACATTGTGTCCTCTCTGGAGAAACTGACTGGACCAAGCGAAAACTTACAGAGACTGAAAGGGATCTCCCCAAAAAACAGTCAGTGATGACCCTACAGTGAAGTCTCCCGTATGGAACTTCAGATAGCATTTTCATGTCTTATTGTTTTAATATATGTAGACAGCAAAAGGCCACCAGGCATTGAGAAAAGCCTCTCATGAGAAAAATAGACCAAAACAAACATACAAGCCAAGAATGGGGTACAAAAGAGATAGAGACAATGTAATGAGCTGAAGAAAACTTGAAAACAAAACAAAAACTACCGTTAATAGCTACAGAGAAGTTAAAGAAAATACTGCGCTCATGAAACAGCAATGAGAAAAAGAAAAAATCAGAGAACAGGGACAAACTCTTAGAAATTAAACTGTAATATCAGCAATTAATAATTCAATAAGGAAGGAAAGGGAGATAATGAAGAAATCACCCAGAATGTAGGACACATAAAGAGATGGAAAAAGAAAAGAAAATCAAATAATTTGTTCAGAAGCTTTTTTCATAATAAGAGATTCAGAATGAGAAGACAGAAGAATAAAAAGTAGTAAAACTCCCAGACTGAAGGACATGAGTTTATCTGATTAAAAGTGTCTACTGAATGCTGGGCATGGTGGTGGGCGTGGCTATAATCCCAGTTACTCAGGAGGCTGAAGCGAGAGCATCTCTTGAGCCCTGGAGTTCAAGGCCTGCCTGGGCAAGACCTAGTCTCTTAAAAAAAAAATTAATTAAAAAAAAAAGTGCCTACTGAACACCTAGTATAATGAATGGGAAACCAAGACACACACTAAAACCACTACCCTTCTGATTTTTCCTTTGGTTTTTCTTCTGAATCTCTATGCCTCATTCCATCCTTCATGTTGTTTTCCTGCCTTCTCTCCTTGACTTTCACCTTTTTCTGCTTGCTTAAACTACCTTCATGTGTCATGACGTCCAATTTCGTGATTTTATGTATGTCAGTGATTCCCAGACATTCAGTTGTCTCTTTGCCTTGGACTCCAGACTTACTTCCTGGAACCCTCCACTATGGTAGCCATCAGTTCTCATACATGTCTAAAAGTGAACCTGTTTCCTTATATCTTTTTGCCTTCTAATGAACCTATTTATCTTGCTGTATTCCCAATTGCAGTAACAGAAAAAAAAAAATTATTTAGGTCATTAAATATGAAATGTCCGATTTTCAATCAATAGTTTATTATATCTTAAACAAGAAGCAGTAGAATTAATCAAAGTATTCATCTAAACTATCCACACAGTTTGGCCATCTTAACAGTAGCTTGTTTATGCCAGCAGTGAGGAAGCCCAGAGAGCGAGTGGCGATGTGGCTTGTTGAGAATTGAATATTTTTCCTTGCAAGACATGGTCCAAAGCCTGGAAAGAAGTGGTAGTCAGTTGGTGCCAGGTCTGGTGAATACAGTAGATAACAGAGACTTTCCAAGTCCAGCTTCCATAGTTCGAGCAGTGTAGTTTGCATGACATATGGTCGAGCATTGTCTTGCAAGAGGATTTGCCTGTCTCTATTGACCAATCTCGGCTGCTTAATTGCACCCTCCTCATCATTTCGTCTACTTGGTTGCAGTAGACATCCACAGTAATCGATTGACAAGGTTTCATGAAGCTGGTCTTTCTATCTCTACGAAGTTTCTAAATCTTTCTTTCTTACACAGTACTACTAAGAAGTACAAATAAGATTCATTATGTAAAATATCTCTTTACAATATATGGTATTTTGCTATCATTATCTACAGTGTCCGTTTTAGTTATCTATTATTGCATAACAAATTGCTCTAAAATTCAGTGCCTTAAAACAGCAATAGCCATGTATTATTTCTCATAGTTTCTGTGGGTACGGGATTCAACAACAGGGATGGCAAGTCTACTCCACAATGGCTGTGACCTTTGCTGGAAGACCCGAGGGCTAGGGGCTGGAAATATCTGAAGGCTTGTTTACTAACATATCTAGCAACTGATGCTGGCTGTCCCCTGGGGACCTTTCTGGGGCTATTAGCTGGAACACCAGACATGATTTCTGCATGTGGCTTGGGCTTCCCATACCATAATGGCTAGGTTCCAAAGGCATGCATGTCAAGAGAGAAAAAAGGGGGAGAGAGAGAGAGAGTCACCCAAGTAGAAGTCATACTGTGACATGTGGTCCTCCAGATCCCCAACTGTGGCCTCTTGATCGAATCCAAACTTTGGATTCAGTCAAAGGCCACACGCAAGGATCCAGAAGGCCAGAGGTTCCCCATCCACTGTAACTACATTCTGTTGAGTGAGACAGTTACAAAAGTCCACTCAGCTTCAATGGAGAAGAACATAGACCCCACCTCTCAATGGAAACACATCAATGTTACATTGTGAAAAGAGCATGTGAGATGAGATGAGAGTTGGTGTGGCCACATTTGGAGATGTAGTCTGCCATAATGTGTGTCCAACATAGTTCCCAATTTCACTCCTAGGCGTATTTCTCTAAAATTAACTCCTTTAATTTACCTTAACTGATAGTTAATCACTCGAGAAGACAGGGATCCTACTTTCTCTAATTAGGAAAATGAGATATACACATTGAAAAGATGAAAACCATGAGATAACGATGTAGCTATTCATAGACAAAAATATATACATGTTTCTTGAAAATGAGATAATTATTAAAACGTGTCTGTTAAAGAAGCTGTTCTAATTAATAACGTTAATGTTGTTTGAAAAGTGTTTCCTGGTCAAGTAAACATTTTAATATGAATAACATTGTTTATGAACATTGTATTTATAGTTTGGGTATCAAAGCATTTTTCTAGGTTCTTGATTGAAATATTTAAATACATAATTGCTTCCTTTCCTGACATATATACCTAGGGCAGATAGGTTATGAAGTATATTTTTATTATATAAATTCTCTAACCAAATTACTTTACCTCTCTAAAATGTCAGTTTACTCATCTGCAATATGGAAATAATAATAGTACCTACCTCACAGAGCTGACATGAGGATTAAATGAGTTAATGTATGTAAAGTGCTTGGTACCTAATAAGTGCTAAGAAAAAAGTTAGACATAGAAAGTACGTGGATGTGTTAAGGATATTTTGTATGTATGTATATATGAAAAGCCATAGCATAATTGAATTCATTTTCAAAAAGGTATTCAGAGGATAAGGCAATATAGTTAATGAAATTATTTTGTCTAGTCCTTTCATTTAAGAAGAACATATTGTTTCTTACTTTAAGTATTTGCTTTTTTCCTAGTTTGAAAAAGAAAAACAGCATGATATTCGATCATTCTTTTTACCAAAACCAAAAAAAAGACAGTTGGTGACCTCCTGTGATGAATCAAGGATATTCCAGGAGAAAAAAACTATAGTGGCATCAGACCACAGAAAAATAGTTGCAAAAGATACCACTGATTATGAAAGTGATTTTGAATCTGAAGCTAAAAGATTGAAATCGGTTGCCACCAATGACCACTGCAGTGCCCCTGAGGAGACACCATCATGGCCCAGGCAAACCAAAGCTCCACTCATGGACAGTGTCCATGAAGCCAAGGCCCAGTCAACCACCCTAGCTGTTCCTAGAGAAGGCTGGCAGTGTAGTTTCTGTACCTATATCAATAATTCAGTGTTACCTTACTGTGAAATGTGTGAGAATCCTCAAAGCAGTGCTGGTGAGTACACAGAAGGTGACCATGGAGGTGGGGGCTGGCAGTGGTGTCTTTGGATAACCTGTACTTTTAGAGACTGCTGTTATCAAAGGTTAGTGTGACTCAGCACGACTTTAGCTTTTAAACTGGAGTAAGAACTTCACATAGTGAAGACTGAATTTATCCCTTGTGGAATGTGCAAATCTCCCAGTTCTGTCAAGAATATATATCCCCAAGTGTCTGTGATATGGCATTAATTTGGCACAAATGGACATTTCTGATTAATGTCAGCAGGATGTGAATTCAGTGGGTAGGAAAAGAAGCTCTGTTACTATGGTAGCAAATATGCCTTATAGTCATAGACCTGCTGTTTTCTTTCCTCTGTAGATAATACTTGTTTTTAAGGAAATTATAGATTATTTTTATGTTTAAATAGCAAAATAATCCAGTGTAGCTTCTTTGCCTAGTCAGTATACATTGTGCCATTTTTCTTTCTTAACAAATTATCAAAATTCATTTATGGATCTTCTTTTAAGAACCAATTTGATGTCTGTTTTATGGGTTCATCTGTTTCTAAAACAAAGTCAGAAATCATAAACTTACCTCAGGTATGTTTTTATAGCATGATATGCCATTTCCTAATGTTTAGTTTCTGAAATGGTTATTAATACCCATGGTTGTTATAAAAAAAAGATCATTAGTGTTCTTTTGTTTCCAATTTTGAGAGCATTTTTATGGTAATGAAAAATGCCTGGTTGACAATTTTGGAAACTGGAAGTACTCATTTTATTTTATCAACTGTAATAATTTGACACATCTAATTTTCCGTCATACATTAATTCTTCAGAATATTGATATTGACCAAGACTCAGCTAAGATACAAACTCTGATATTGCCATTCCTTCTTCCTGCCTTGCTTTCCTCTCTGTCTTAGTTCTGATCTGAAGGAAAATTTAATCAGGAGCTGAATCTTCCCTCTTTCACTTCTGGGTGCTCCTACCAAAATTGACAAGTCTGCCATCTGGGCGGTTATATTTGTAATGTGGACGCCTGTTGTCTATGAACTAAATTGGAATCACAAGTTTTTTCCATGCAATATCCCTACCACAATTAGCATGATCCCATGCAATTCCCAACTGCTACAGGCAATAAAAATAAAGTATATCGTGACTATAAAATAATGTCAGTTCACATTAAGTATATACCTTGAGAGATTTAGCAACAAAAATCATAGTTTAATATGGGTTTTATTGTTCTGATTTTTCCTCTGTGATACCAAGAGCAACAATGAAAGTTCCTAGACGCATTATTTAATAATAAACAACCTGTCAAGCAACTTAAAAAAAAACCTGACTACCTTTTCTGAATATAAAAGTCTGATTAGAGAGAAATATTCTAAGTAACAGTGATATTACTATATATAAAAGTTATAATTATCAGATTTACATTACTATAAATTGGCAACCTTGATTTGGATGCCCCCCAACAGTACTGAAAAGCAAAATTAATTCTAATTCATCTAAATTTTTAAGTAATGCCTCCCATGTAACACTTTGAGAAAAGAGTAGAATTCAGAAACTTAGAAGAGCAATAGTAGACTATTACAGACTACAAAGGTTACTAATACAGTCTCTAGTGCAGTAGAGAAAAATTTGGTATAGTATATATCGAATGCTAATATTTGTCAACATGTAGCACTTCTTTTATGCTTTGTTCTTAACATCTGTATTTCATACAATATCTTATACCTCATATCGTCCAAATTTTTATCTCTCACTTGAATTCCAGCCTGGATCTATCCATTGGCCTATGTAACATCTTCGCCTGGGTGTCCAATGGATCCCTCAAGCTTAACATGTCCAAAATAGAACTCTCAATTCATCACCACTGCCACATCTAACACCCACATCTTCTCTTCTTTGATCTTTACTACATTATGCTAAAAACCTAGGCAGTATCCTTGATATCTTCCTTGACTCCTACACTCAATCCATCAAGTAACCTCCAGAATAAATCTTGATTCCAGCCACGTTATTGCTACCATCCTACTCAAGCCACCATCATCTTTTTCCCAGACATTAATAGCTTCCATACTAGTCTCCCTTGTTGTGATCCTTCTGTGCACAACAGCTGGAGTGATCCTTTAAAAACTTCGATCATGTTTATTCCTTTGCCTAAAACTGTATAATAGCTTACAGTTACATTTAGAATCTAATTCAAGAATATAGGCCCCAAGGCCAGGCTTCCTAGATTCCTGAACAGCTCTCAAATCAAATGGGACTCCTGAGAGCTTGGCTCTTACGACTTTTGCTGTGGCAGTACTCCCTGCAACCCCTTACAAAACCTTGGTTGTGTTGTTTATTTATTTGTTTATGCTATTGTCTATCTCTGCCACTTAGAATGGAATCTCCAGGAGGCAAACACTTACCTGTCTTGTTCCTTGCTGTCTGTTCAGCACCCAGACTAGTACTGGGCGTATAGTAGGCTCCTGATTTATGTTTTAAAAGAAGGAACAAACATTATTAACTTTGTTTCTTTTTATAAGACATAGCTGTGACTTTTTAAACTGTACTTTTAAATGTAAATTATTGTTCAATTTTAATAATTGTACATATAGATAGCCTCATCCACATCCAGGATAAAAACAAAAGTGAGAAGGATGATTCTCAGAAAAACACCTCCAAAAAAGTTCGAACTAGCTCAGACTGTGAAATACAAGTCCTTACACAGTCAGAACCTGACCAGTTGGCTGAGAACAAGGAAGAAACATCAAAAATTCAAAGGGAAGAGAGACTTACACCCCAGCCAGGTAATGGTAAGTCTTGTTTCCATCTCTAGCATCCAAATAATAGCTACATACTTTAATACGTAATACCGTTATTAGATTTGCAATTACTACCTTGTTCCAGGTTCCTTTTATTCCCTTTTATATTGAAAACACCAACCATTTGTAACCACATGCTTAAACGCCAGATGGCTGGAAGAGCTGAGTGTGTCTGTTGGCATTCAGACATTACACATAGAGCAAAACCGATAAATAGCTGCATGTGCTGCCACCAGGCCTGCTGCCCAGCCTCGACTAAGCCTCGCCCATTCACACAGTGAGCGGTGAGCGTGCTGTTTTGATGTTTGGGAGGTGCTTAGGGACAAAACAGTAAGATCGACAGATAATTAACAGCCACTTAGCATGTCGTTAATCCTTTACACAGAAATTCTTTTAGATGGCTATACTAAATTAGCATATTTTTAAAAAGTTGTTTTGGAAAAAAATGTTTTTGAGGAACATAATTTCAAGGCTATATGAATCATGACTGCATTTGGAACCAACTTTGTAATGTTTCACATTTATTTACTTTTTGGTTGATTTCATTCATTATTTATAGCTGTGATGGTTACCAAATACCAGCCTGTGTGGCACACATCGCTATCTTTTATGGGCCAGCTGGCAAAAGCCTATGAATACTTTTGGGTTATTTTCCTTGTCACTCATTTAATGACCACAGTAACCTACAGATAGATATTCTTATTAAAATAAACCCAAAATTGTTGGGATGAAACTACTAAAGTTTTTCTTTAGGTTATTAATAGTTGCTTTTAAACACTGATAAAATTTGAAGTCAGATTCATTGCCTTAAAATGAAGTGTTGGCCAGGCACAGTGGCTCGCACCTGTAATCCCAACAGTTTGGGAGGCTAAGGCGAGAAGATTGCTTGAGGTCAGGAGTTTGAGACCAGCCTGGGCAACATAGCAAGACCCCATCTCTACACAAAAAATAAGAAAATTTGCCAAACATGGTGACATGCACCTATAGTCTAGCTACTTGAGAGGCTGAGGCAGCAGGATCACTTGAGCCCAGGAGTTCAAGGCTGCAGTGAGCTATGATCATGCCACTACACTCCAACCTGGATGATAGAACAAGACCATGTATCTTAAAAAGAAAAAACAAACACAAATCATCATAGATTTCTGCATCTGAGAAAGTAATTAAAAAGGTCATGGAGGAACTATGACAGAGGTTAAGAGCACAGGCTCTGGAACTAGATTACTGAGTTTAAATCCTCTTACTACTGGTGTGACCCTGGGCAAGTTAATGTGTTTCAGTTTCCTCTTGTGTAAAATGCACTATTTATTTCTAAGAGGTGTTAGTATATGTACTTAGAGCAGTGCCTAGCACATTCTATGTGCTTGCTAAGTGTTAACTATAATTATTATTTAGACCAGCTTTGATAATCCTTTCTCCCTTGAAGAATAAATTAGACAGTAAGACTGAGAAAGGGCTAAATAAGAAGAGATTATTAGAAAAGAAGCTTGTCTACTCATCTCCTTTTGTGCATGTGCATCACCAGGGCATAGGGAATCAGGCATAAGTGGCCCTCAACATAGCTGTATTGCTGCTGATAATCAAAATGGTGCCCATTCAGTCTCAACTTAAATCCACCCTAGCAAAAGGGATAGATTCTAAACTCCTTCAAGATCAATAACAATTCTTGTTGACAAGAAATCCTTCCTATGTCTAACTTGTATTTTTTTTGGCTAATTCTGAATCTGTTTGTTTCTTGTTAGGTCATTAGCAAAAATGTGAAGCAACTAGTGCGACCTAAGCTGATATGTTCTTAGATTGCCTATCACGGTAGTTTTATTTCAAGCCTAGACACACATTCTTTGTCAAATATACTGATATTTTTTACATAGCTATTTCATCATTCTAACCTACAGAAGATTAAAATAAGCTATTTTAAATAGCCTCAGGTTCTCCTTTTTCTTCTTTATTAGAACAGTTGAAGAGTTCAGACACTTTGCCAGTGTATGACACCTTAATGTTTTGTGCAAGTAAGAACACTGACCGGATTCACCTCTATACTGAGGTAAGCGTCATGTAATTCTGTAGCTTGAAACGTAAAAATGACTTCCTTTTTTCATTTTTCAGTGGAAATATTTAGTTTTATTAACAATGAGACAAGCATCTGATTATTTGCCTCCTTGAAGCTAATTTCTAAATTCCTGTGTAAAATCTAAAGACCCTGAGAGACAAAACAATGTAGTCATTGAGAATATAGACCTCAAGGCCAGACTGCCTCAACTCAAATCTGTTACTAACTGTGTAGTCTTGGACACATTACTCAAGTGCTCTGTGCTTCAGTTTCCTCAGCTATAGAATATGGAGAGGATCTGTTGCAAGGATAAAATGAACTGAGTCCTGCGAAGCACTTAGCACAGTGCCTAGCCAGCAGGAAATCTCAATAAACGTAGCTCCTGCACTGCTCATTTGTAGCAACAAGAGCAGCAGTAGATCTGCTTATTCATATTGAGTAAATTGTAGGAAGCTTTTGTCATATGATTGCTGATTCCTGCTATAGTCTAGCTTTGCAGTGCCCGACATTTTTTTGTTTGTTTTAGAGACAGGCTCTCACTCTGTCGCCTGGGCTGGAGTGCAGTGGCATTATAGCTCATTGCAATCTCAATCACCTGGGATCAAGGAATCCTTCCACCTCAGCCTACCAAGTAGCACACCACCACCTAGCCAATTTCTTTTTAATATAGAGAGACTGGATCTCACTGTGTTGCCCAGACTGGTCTCCAACTCCTGGCTTCAAGTGATCCCCGCCTCAACTTCAGCCTCCCAAAGTGCTGAGATTATAGGCATGAGCCACTGTGCCCAGCCCCAGAGAGCTTTTGTTTATATGGGTTATATCTATTGATATTTCCTATATTTGAAATTAAAATGGAGGCTCTTAAAAATATTCATTTATTCACTTAAAAGTAGCAATAATAAACCCATTATATATTTATATAAACAACATTTTAGTAAAAATAATTATCTTTTCTAAGGCAAAATATATTTAATGAGAAGAGTATTATTATTTTACATTTTTAGCAATTTTCTCTAAAGTCTTGATAGAAGACAATGGGATTCTCGTATCTGCCTCTGCATTCAGTTTGTTGAGATATCACATCATGTACTCACTGGAAAAACTTGACCATACATTTGTGAGAGAATGAGAGAGAAAAATAGTATTAATATCTTACTATTAATATGAAAATGCTTCTGACTTTGTGGCACCTCTGGAATGATCTCAGGTATCATGTAAGAATCTATGGGCCTAGGTAAAGTAGTGTGAGTATTTGAGGAAAAAATTGCTAAGATTATGAATCTATTACTTGGTCTACAATTGCAAATTTCTAATCTTTATAATATTTGTAACTTTTTAAACTCGTGGTCCATTTTATTGGTATGTTAAAAGATATGTTAGAGATAACCAAACTTTCAGTTACAGATTTTTCTACTAAACCAAATATAGATATAGATAGATGATGTGCCATGTAATAATCTTCATTTAGGAAGAGAAGGCTAGATCATGAACACCAAGATCCCCTGCAGCCTCCACCATGGGACCAAAGCTGAGAGAGACACCAAGAGCCAAGCCAGGCACAATGCTCCTCTGATAGGCTTGCAGCCCAGTCTACCATGTGGAGCCACTAGACTCCAATGGTGACCCAGAATACAGGGAGTACCAATAACTCCTCTGCTCAGTGCCTGAGCCACCTTCATTGCTCATGTGGGAGGAGCTGTAGGCTGTGCTGCTTAGACCATCACATGAGAGGAATAGAGAAGTGGTCCCCAGATGAGCTTGAAGGTAGATAAGCCAACAGCAGACACCAGACAGAGCACACCACAGGAATTCAGAAGCCCTTAAACTCCTTAAGGAGTTAGCCTATACTCTGTATAGTGAAACCTCTGCCTCCTGGATCATCTGATCAGTGTTTTATCCCTCTTTGGGCGGAGATAGGGAGAGAAACTGTAAACTCCAGGTAGAGGGTAGAGAATGCCAAACTAAACGAGTGCAACAGCCTCGCTGACCAGTATTCTGGCTCTGCCACCCAGTCTATGTAGCATGGACCACCGCACCTCCTTGACATCTCTGTTAATGGCCTCAAAGGTATTTTTATGACTGTTACACATCCCTGTATCATAAAATGTTATCTATCACTCAGTTAATTTTCTAAACACAAGACTCTAAGTAGATGAAATGTTAACGTGTCTTTTTGCAGGTACAGTGGAGTTGAGATGAAAACTTTCCTTTTCACTTTAGAAGAGCTAAAGTAAAATCTAGAAGTAGAAATTTGGATAAAAAGCCTAGCTGACTGCCTAAAAGAACGTCCCTTAAAAGGAAGAGCAGTAACAGACATTTAGCATCCTGTGTTGTCTTAAAACTATTCATTTCAGCCAAAATCCCAAGTCTAATTCAGGGTTTAGAAGTATATATTATAATTATATATTTAAACTTTACTCAGTATGTAAGTACTTTTTGTGGTTTTTTTCCCAAGTAGTGGGAGCTGTAGCATTTCTTTTTGGCCAAGAGAATTAGAATATGAGTTCCACTATTATTTATTTAATAGATTCTCGTGTGAGAGGTTCTTCTTCCCCTTTATAGAAGAAATACCTCTACTCATGTTTAACTGACTACAGCCCCGTATGTGGTTACTTCTTATTCTTAAGATTTCAGGATATTGTGCAGCTGATCATTGGAACCTAAACACACTCCTACTTACTCTCCAGGTGGTAGATTGGCAGAGTCCTCATGGACTAACTTTGCGACATTGCTTTCAGGGAGCAAATTTTAAAATAATTTCTTTAGAATTATTCTTCCTCCCTTCTTACTTCCTTGCTCTGTAACAATGGACAGGTACATGAACCCATTTGGGGAAGGTTATTCAGATTATTCCTTGACGTCTTTCTTTGATGTGATACTTACATTGTCAATGATTATAAACGTGTTTGAGATTTGGGAGTGGACATGCTACTGTTAACTTTTAGGATGTAATATTCTTCTGTATTGATTTGCAGTGTCCAATATTATTGTTTTGATACTTGTTTTCGAGATTAGGCAGTAGAGAAGAATATGACAGGGTAGTAAACAGCATTCCAGGCTGAAGGCATAAGGCTCTGGTTAGGCACAGGCAGTGGCGGCACAGAGAGCTCAGCAGAGAGCCTGCCTCCCTCCTGGCCCACCGCCCTGCAGGGGAGCCCTGTGGGATAGACCTTGTCTAGATAAACTGTAGTTTGTCTCTTGGGAGACTGGGCGTGTTATGCCATAAAATAACTACTTTCTTTTGAATTGTTACAAATGCCTACACAAAAATGGATTAATAATGTCTCTGTAATCTATAATCAGGATGGAAAACAGATGAACTGTAATTTCATTCCTTTGGATATAAAATTAGACCTTTGGGAAGATTTACCAGCAAGCTTTCAGCTGAAACAAAACCGCTCATTGGTAAGAATAGTTTTAAATAAAACAGCTTCATATGTTTTAAATAAAATTGTTTTAGTAATTTTAATGATCATTTTTAGTTTAGTAAAAAAGTACTTTGTGGCCTTTTGCAGAGTCAAATCACTGGTTGCATTTTCATCAATCCAGGCAGTGTCTACTAATTACCCCGGTGCTAAGAATAAACATAAAATCTGCTTCCTTGGCAAATGATCACACCTAGAGTTGCTGTTTCTGTGGATAAAATCATCCTCATATCATTTAATTTCTCATTCACAGGATTAGCAACTGTGATATTTGTATCTGACAGAGTCACGTTTTATCTTTTAAGGTTAAGTTCTAACAATGACAAATTCTGAGAGCAGGAATAATACCATGTTGGGTGATTCTTGATTCATTGTCAGAAGCACCAGCATGCAGCTCCAGGCCAAGTACCTGCGAGGGAGGCCTTAACTCTGATCTGTGTCTAATTTACCTTCACTGCTGAGAAGGGTCATCATATACAGGGATTGACCCAGCATGCAGTATACCATTTTTCACAAGAAAATAGTGATTACTTTTTTACCCTTTGGGTGGAAATGAAGCATTACTCACAGGTCATCTGCACCTGTCTTAAAGGAAAAAGTAGTAGTACCTGTTTTCTTTGGTAATATCAAATCCTGATTCTTAGATTCCCTGATAATAGCCAGTTATGGATAATTGACTAGTAAGTAAGAGTAATGGTAAGCCTAATAAAAATGTCCCAGATTTATTGATGGCTTTTTCTTATGGTAACTTAGGCATCATTTACAAAGTGATTCTCAGCTGCTGCACCATCATTCTGTCACCCAGTTTTGCCTTTGCCTTCGCTGCGGTATGTGCTTCCACACCTCCTCTGGTCTCAATGAGCACATTGTCACTGTTGGTCCCTATGTTTGTTAAGGGCATACATTGTGTGTCCTGAAATGTGCCTTTAGAGAATCTTTGGATTGAAAGAGAGCTCTTGAGAAATGGTCACAGATAGTTTACAATAAAGATATGAAAACTGCATCAAATTGAAGAAAGCCTTAAATTGTGGAATTCAAAAGCCTGTATTGGGGATGTAACAAACATCAGTTTCCTAATGTTGTAAACAGCCTCACTTTCAAAGGAAGATGCCTGATAAGCTGTTAACTCATTTTATTGTCTCATTTTTCTGCCAGATTTTGAGGTTTGTTCGAGAATGGAATAGTTTAACTGCCATGAAGCAAAGGATAATCAGGAAAAGTGGGCAGCTGTTCCGTAGCCCAATTCTTGTCTTAGAAGAGATTGCAAAGCAACACACCAAACAAAATTGCACCACAAGGTATGAGTTGTCTTTCTTTTTTTATTTTGTATTATATTACTTTTCATAGTTATTTCTTTCTTTCTTATTTTTTTTTAAAGATAGGGTCTCTCTTTGTTGCCCAGGCTGAAGTACAGTGGCACCATCCTAGCTCACTACAGCCTTAAACTCCTAGGCTCAAGTGATCTGCCTTAGCCTCCCAAGTAGCTAGGACTACAGACATGGACCACCACACCCAGCTACTTTTTCTATTTTTTTTTTTTTTTTTTTTTTTTGAGCCAGAGTCTCACTCTCTTGCCTGGGGTGAGTGCCGTGGCATCAGCCTAGCTCACAGCAACCTCAAACTCCTGGGCTCCAGCAATCCTACTGTCTCAGCCTCCCAAGTAGCTGGGACTACAAGCATGAGCCACCATGCCCGGC
>CAUYSK010007868.1:0-11100 GCA_963575035.1 Avahi laniger
TGGATTAATAAAATGTGGTATATGTATACCATGGAGTACTATTCAGCTTTAAGAAACAATGGTGATATAGCACCTCTTGTATACTCCTGGATACAGCTGAAACGCATTTTACTAAGTGAGGTATCCCAAGAATGGAAAGACAAGCACCACATGTACTCACCATCAAATTGGTATTAACTGATCAACACATAAGTGCACATATAAGAATAACATCTATTGGATGTTGGGCCGGGGGGAGGGGTGAAGAGGGAGAGGGGATGGGTATATACATACACAAAGAGTGCAATGCGCACCACCCGAAGGATGGACATATTTGAAACTCGGACTTGGGGGGGGCAAGAGCAACATACGTAACCTAAACATCTGTATCCCCACAATATGCTGAAATAAAAAAAAGCTGACATAAAATTAAGTACCTTAAATTTAAAAAATGTGTCTGCTAAGACATTAACTATTCTTCCTATCCATCTTCTGGACTGAAGTACTTAGTATTCACTAACCTTTTTGTTTTTTGACATTTTGATTTTTAGACCTCAAGATCGTCACCATCGTGGTTGCTCTTTCCAATAGCTGCTATAATAATTGTCAGCTATTTAGATTCTTTTAATGACATAACCCTCTCTGCTGCCAATCAATTACAATAAACAAGAAATGAATTTCTAGTCTTTCCAGACTACCAGTAAAATTTTATTTTAAAAATTGGCATATATTTGTGATCCAGATAAAAGAATTAAGACTGCCCAAATCATTCTAAGATCTTTTCTTTTTTATCTTAATAAGTGCAGTTTAGTGTGCTTATAGGACATAAACATTAAATTCTTTGTGTATCTCAGTATCTCAAAGACAATTTTCAATATCAAGCACTGTCAGACTTTTATTTTTGTGACATTATTCTGCTCACATTGGCAACAATTAATTTTCAGGCTCAAGATCTTACAGTATCAACATATATGAGAAATAAAAGTTGATAGTGAAAGTAAATGGAGTCAGATCCGTCTCCATCTATTTGTCCCTTCTTAAGAAATAGCTGGGCTGAAAGGCAGCTGACAGTGGGAAGAGAAGCTGTAGGATGAAGTGCTCCAGAGAGCAGGGCTCACCGTTTTGGAATATCTGAATGCTGGATCTTCAGCCCATGAAATAAATAGTACGAAATGACTCAAGGGGGAGCGACACGCTGTGAGGCGATGGAGCAGTAAGGATGTCCTGAATTACAGAGAAGACCTGCAGATCTTTCTGTCACTCAGATAAACTCTCCTGAAGGAGATGAGGGAATCTTATAAAATCCCCGGAGGGGTTAGTTTACAGCTCCCCAGCATTGTTCTTATGCCACTGCCCACGTTCATGCCTGGGGGCCTGAAGCCCGTAGTGGGTCCCACGGTTGTCAGGATGGTATTTTCTCGAAGTTCAGCGGCGTCCACCTTCATTTCTAATCGCCGTAGACCATTTTCACATCCTTTTCAGCACCTCTGAAGCATTTAATTAATTTGACAGCATCCTGCATATTTATTTTCCTTTCATGTCATTATTCTTGAAGTCCTTTTGAGATTTATCTTCCATAATAATATACTTCTATACCTGAAATCATTTCTCTAAGCATATTTTACTGGCTCTTTCTCCTCAGGCGAGGGTGGCAGGATGGGGGGGGGGGGAGAGAGAAGGAAAGCAGTGATCCAGGTATTATGTTAAGCTCTCTTTTCTTCTTGCCTTACACAGTCTCTTCAGACTACCTAAATCACATGACAGCTGCAAAGACCGACTCTCTGACATGACTTACATCCTCACCCCTCAACACATAAACCACTCGCACTAAATCTTTCTTCAGTTCTTCTTTTAGAGGAACTTATGGTTCTCTCTTTCTAGATTTCTCATTCTAATTGCTCCTCCATTTTCCACATTGAATTTCTATTCTTTCTTTAAAATATAGCATAAAATTTGCGTACTCTGTGAAGGCTTCTGTTACTTAAATAGAAAAACTAGCAGTATTTTCAATTTCTGTGTTCACAGAGTACTGTATTGCTGTGTCTAGCGTCCGCTCATCCACTTGCCCTCTATTGCAATGTTTCAGATTTGTCTACAACAAAACATTGTGAACTCTCCGGGAGAAGAGCTTAAGTCTTATTCATTTTTATCTTTTCCATAGGATTTAGCACTGTGCTCTTTGAACAGAGACGGCCCTTAATAGATGTTACTTGTTTTTCTCTGACAGTGAAATCTTGAGTTTCTCTTAAATTTTATGCCCTACTCTTAAATAAACTGCTGTGATGTAGTTTCTCTAAACAGGGAAGTGCAAGAATAAATTAGCTTCATGTTTCTTTTTTAGAAGGTAAATTATATCTAATTTTAGGCTTTTGTTGTAAGCTCTATATTCAGTGTTTTCTCTGAGACTATTTTATTGCAGATGTTCTTCCTGTTGCACAATAGATTTATTCCTAACAGTGTAAGTAAAAATTGATTTATTTTTCAAGTTGCATATAGTTTTAAATATATTAAAATAATTTCTTATATAGGCCTAAACTGAAGATGTATGATTCATTTTAATATTCCCAAATATACTCTTGGTATATTAAATCTTTTGTCTTGTTCGTTAGTCTTTCTCAGGTCCTGCACAAATTGCTTTTCCGTATAATGCAGATATCACGTGTGCCTTCCTTCCGCAGTACTCCACAGGCTCTCTCATCATCTAGTTCAGAAAGGATGAAACTCTTCCCGTTTTTATTTTCTTGTGTTCTCTTGTTCCCTTGACCCTTAACTCTTTGTCCAACTTTGGAAGAATAGGGATGCGATGATAATTAGATGGAAAGCTGCCGATGAAACATTTAAAATTGTCAAGGGGAATCCCATCACTCTGGTCCACTCTTACATAATGTATCAATTTAATTGTATGCATGCTTTCTCAATAATTATTTACCTACATTTAACAACACTCAATTCAATAAACTGATTTAAAAAGAATCACAGTTACAGATCTATTAAGCTTAATCCATGGCAATGTTGTTACCAAATAAGAAAGACAAAAAAGAACAATTTAATATTCCATGAACTAAATTTATTTAATTTAAAGGATTGGTCTGTGTTGTCACATATATCCCAGGAGTTTAAAAATATCCCTGGCACTTAATAATTGCTAGTAAACATTTGTGGTATGAATAAATAAATTATGACTTTTTTTATTTTGTGGGTTAAATTCCTTTCATTTTATATAATTAGATGATAACTCTCTGACGTGACTCGAAGCCAAGGTCACAGAGTCAGATGGAGTCAGTGCTGACGTGACAGAGACAATCATCGAGCCGGATGATGAGCTGGAAGATGGGACAAAGGTTCATAGCAATTTTCTTGAGCATTATGAAGTGCTTACGGTTTACATTTATGGACACTGTGGGAAAACTGGTTGAAAAGCTTTAAAGGACTAGCGTCAAGGCTGATGAAATTGCTCCCCAAGAAGCTTCTGTTCTTTAGATTTGGTGCAACTGTGGCAGCACAGAATGTTCTCTGAATCAGTTGTTCTGAAATTTTGGTATCGACAGAGACAATTGTTGAAGATGTTTTCATCCCCCAAGGACCTGACAGAAGGGGCCTGGGATTGGGGCAGGGGGCAGGGAACCCAGGCAACTGCAATGAAGCCTGCGCCAAAGGACAACATCTCTTGGGCTGTATTTTGAGAAGTACATTCTGTGTGAAATTTTAAAAAATCCTTTACCTGTGAAATATAACAAGTTGCTCTCTTATCATCCATACTATTTTGTCTTCTAATATTTTAGAATAACAGGTATATGACTAGCTGTGCTGATCAGGACACTAGTAAAATAAAGATACATATTTAAGAGTTACAAAAGATGCATTCCCTCAGTCTTTACAAAGTAAATTTCCAAAACTGCACTTAGGAACAATGTAGTCAAGAGTATATACCGTCTCACTCAGGACATGGAAAAATAACGCCTCGCTTTGTGTTTCATGACATTTAGAAAGAATGCTTTTTGATAGTTATGTTTGAAATGTGTACTGGGGTGTCATTGGTTCTTTGGATGTAGAGAGTCTTAAACATTTTGTAAGGAAATTGTCAACCTGTGTAAGTACATTTATGAAACTTCCTAGTGTGTTATACTCCTATATGATTATTCTGCAAAGGCCTATACTGGAAGTATACATTGATACTGTTAAGAAAATTTTACCCAGAATTTAGATTTTGTAAATATCAGCAGGTAAACAAACGCCTGTGGTCACTGGATAGTCCCTGGGACCAGCCTTTCAGCTTTGGCAGCTTCACTCTCATATGTTCGTATGGGTGTGCACGCGTTTCAGCAAGTACTTTGAAATATTTCATTTTAGGAAAATAAATAAAGCATGGAAAACCACATCGTAGCCAATAATAATAAGTATACTTCTCATTATATTATAAAATTATGATAAAATTTGATTTTCTTTAATGCTTAATCTTGCAAAATTTGAAACTTAATCAGATATCATTGTAATTCAACAAGTAAGCCACAATTCAATTGAGAGAAAGGTATACAATTGAAAAGCATTTAGACTTGCAGGCATCAAATATTGTCTAATTTAAGAATACTTAAGAATAATTAGGATTTTTAATTTTATTTTTTGTTGTTTGTTAGGACAGACTCATGACCACTATCTACACCCAACCACAACTTTCAATCTATTGAAATTATAACAGTTGGCTTTTTCACTTGTTTTCAGGAGTAAATTATGTATAAAATCCCTGGGTTGCTTAGCAAACATGAAAACATAATCATAAATAAATATAGCTACGTGTGTGCACATATATGCATGTGGAAATAGTCTGAATAATCAAGGAAAAATTCCAATTTGAACTTAATTGTATCTTTTTTGAAATGACTTGTGATATTTTATGATGTATTTAGTAGTGCTACGAAATATGTATGTTTGTTTCTTTGTATAAGTTTTTCCAAAACCCCCTTTCTTATTCTTTTCTTTGGGTTAGAGTTGATTCTCAATAAACAAGTATTGGAAAAAAATGACATTTCATTGAATAAATTCCTATTGTTCCCTCTTTCTTTCCTTTTAGTATAAGGATTTCAGCTTTATAAACCCTGCTTTTATTTTAAGAAGGAAACAAATTTGACATTCTCTCCATAAAACATGTCCAGTCTTTAACAACTGCTGGTCTGAAAAGTTTAGTTAACTGAGGACATCATATGTTCCAAGCACTGAGTATAGGATAACTTAATAAGTTCCGGTCCTGACATTTAAAGACCTTTCAGGCTAATGTAGATTTTATTGTATTCACAGTCAATATCACAACACCAATGTGGCATGTGAATAGTATTTTATTACTTACTAAATGTTTATTTTCCTCCAGTTGAATCTGAAGCTTAGTGAGAAAAATAAAGTTATCTTTCACTACCTTGAAGATAAATACTATTTTTAAACTTATCTCTTAAGTGTCTGGTGAAATCCAGATAACTTGTCAAAACTCTAGATGAATCATTCTTGGTGTTTCTCTTTCTCTGACATGACGCATTCGACCTATTCAAAATCATTTTGGCTTTGACTTCAGAATATTTCTGGAATCTGACCACTTTTCTTTGTCTCCACTGCTACTGTACTGTCCAAGCCACCATCATGTCACAGCTGGAATGCTGGTGAAACCTCCACAGAGGTCTCCTTGCATCTACTTTCCCACCTGACAAACCGTTCTCAACACCACACCTGGAGTAGTCTCTGTAAAACACAAGGGAGAGAGGTCGAACCTTCGCTTGGAATGAGAGCCTTACAATGGCTCCTCATTTCACATGGAGTAAAGCCTGAAATCTTAATGGCCTTGCGTTATATAAGGGCTTACAAGGCATTACATTGTCTGCAACACCCCACCTCCTTTTCTCTCTACTTGATTCCTACTACACTTTTTTCTCTCACTCTACCCCATCCACTTTGACCCCCATGTTAATACTAAAACACACTGAACCTTTGCTTTACCTTTCATCTCTGCTGCACAATATGAACTCTTCCTTGCATTTCCAATCTCTTCTATTTTGTGCTTTTTTCCATAGGCCTTATAAGCATCTTATTAATATCATATTGATAATTATCTCCATTCACTGGTATTTCCCATTAAAATGTAAACTCTACAAAGACAGAAATCTTTACCCATTTGTATTGTGTATTTTTAAAGAGATTTCTACAGACATACAAATGATCGGGATAAAGCTTAGCAAATATTAGGTACTCATTGTTATTTTAATATGAATAATTAATAAGTAAATGAACAAGTGAATGATGCTAAAAAGCAAAGTCCCAGAGTAATATTTAAACTTATGTGTATTAAAATGATGTAGATATTTGAGCTTTCAATCAGAAATCACAGTTATCCTTATACCTTTGAGGATATATTTCATTTGTATATATTATTAAATTCATATACAAGTTCAATCACGATAGAAGTAATTTTGAATTAAAAGATGGCATATAGTTCCTGCCTTGTCTTGAGAGTTGTAAGATTTTTGCTCATAAAATATATGAGAACAGAAAAGAGCCAGGGTAAGGCATTAGGTACAGACAAATCTGGGAAGGAAGTAATTCAGAGGTCCAGGTAAGTGCCAAGTAGCTTGATTATTTTGGGCTGGATTTCAAGAGCAGAATGTGAAATTCTGGAAAAGACATGGGTAAAACACAAACAGATGCTCTCTGCAGGAAGCGAACACCTCTACTAATAATGCAGTCTAGAAATTATTCAGCATCCACTGAAGTGCAGTTGTCCAATCCCAGCGTATAGGAGACTTAGATAAATGGGAGCTCAGAAATAGGAACGAAGGCAGAAAAGACAATTATATTGATTGGGCAGAGTAAGCAAGGGACTTGGACTTGTCAATCCCGTTTCTGGACGCGGAAGTGCTGCAGCAGAGGCCACCCGGCGGGTGCTCGGTCCGCCTCCCCATTCTGACTGCCCACTGTTGCACATGGCGTCCATTCTGAACACGTGGTTTTCGTAACCTGTACATTAATTTACTGGGACAAAATAATTTAATGCAGTTTATGATTTTTCTAAGATCCATTTCTTTAAGGCAAACAACATTATTTTTGGGTGTTTGATGTCTTTACAAGTCCACTCCTTGCTGTTGGTCAATATAGCGAATAAAAATCTACAGGAAAAGCCAATAATTGTGTCTACTTATATTCAGAACAATGAAAATGTCAGCACATTAGGCATCTACATAAGATTACAACCTTCTCTATACTCGGGGACACGTACAACAGTTAACTTAATATCTGGTATAATGGAAAACTCCAGCAAATCTAACAACTCCCTAATGGCCTCTTGCCACAGCTACTTAATGGGAGAAGAGAATGTATCAAAATTTTATTTCTATTTAAGCCCTAGAGAAATGGGCTTGTTTATTTATAGCAAAACAATGCTTTAACAGTAGCACTTAAAGTATATTGCCTGCCAGTTTTAATATTTATTATGACATAAGTGACTGATAAAAACAGAAAGAAATATTTTAAAGACAGAAAGAGACACGGCTTTGTCAAATCCCTTCTGAGATTCAGGTTAAGAAAGAAGTCAATGACAACTACTGTGAAGGAAGAAACATTATTTACTCAAATTTCGAATAACAAAAAATTTAATTTATTTGCTTTCAGACTACAAATTCAAACTGTTCTATAGATGACATAATCACTCATCTCCCATATGTGAATAGACAGATTGAAAGCTAAGTAATCAAAAAAATGCAAAAATCAACTTCTCTGTGATAGAACATACAAAAATTTCAAGAGGTAATTCCGGGGAACAAGATTATAATATAGGACTGTGTGCATTTGATTTCCTTCTGCCTTGAAGGAGATCATCATATATATTTATATCATCCTTTTTTTCTGTTATATTGTCATACATTTCTGGGTTGATTTTGCCCTTTGAAATCACTTCCTCTATTTCTCTTCAGTGGAAATTATTACCTCATGTACAAAAGTAATCTGACCTAATAAAAAAACTTAAACAAGCATTTTTTTTTGAATCAATGTTTAGTTTACATTTGGAAAGAAGAAAAATAGTACCAAATAATGGCTTGCTATAACGATGCAGCTTGCTATTACCATTTTTTTTAATTCCATAAAACTAACAAAAATTAATAAATTGAGGGAAAGGACCAAAGAATACTGGTTTTGGAAGCTGGATGAATTAGTAAGTGACAGAAATGGGATTAAGATGTCAACAAACGTAGTTTTCTTATGGACGATTTCATAAATTTCATAAGCAAGGACTGATTAATTGAACTTTGATTTATATTCTTAAGAATTACATAACAAAAATTTTGCAAGTCTTTGGATAATCCTACACATTAAACACATTTCAAATGACAACATTGAAGTCCTTTTACCAAGACACAGGCCCTCTATGATCTGCGTCCGCATGACTGTGTCTTTATCCTCACTTACCTTTTTTGTGTAAATGGTGTAGAACAATTCATAATTTCCTTCACACAATATTCCTTTTCACATCTCTGTGACTTTTTGATGGTCCTGTGAAAGGAAATGACTTTTTCCATCTATTTATTTATTGGAGGAAAAAAATCTCATTTATCCTTGAGGAGTTAAGTATGTCCTTTAAACTCCTTTCCTGGAGTTTCAACCCTCTGAAGCGGGTTGAATTTTCCTCATGTACCATGGCAACTTAAACATGCCATTATAATATCACCACTTAGCATATTTTGTGAAAATTATCTCTTTTCTGTGGATTGCCTCTTCTACTAGACTATAAGACCCATAATTTTCATGATGTTTTAATGTCATATGGTACATATTATATGACATTAAAGCATTTGGATGGGGATTCAGGTCATCAATGCCTTGAGAAACATAACTAGTGAGACTATGTGATTTGTTTTCAACAGGCAAAGCTTCTTGGTTCAGCGTAAAGAAGTACCGTGATATTTGTTCTGACCAGGACTAAGGCACTCTTCATATTAACAGCAAAACGTCAGCAGAACAAGAGATAGAGGCAGAGGGAGAGAGGAAGGAGAGAGGAGGGGAAAGAACGAGCGGGTAGAGAGATGGAGAGAGAAGAAAGAGAGAAAGAAGAAGAAAGGAAGGAATGAAGGAAGGAAGGAATGAAGGAAGGAAGGAAGGAAGGAAAGAAGGAAGGAAGGAAGGAAGGAAGGAAGGAAGGAAGGAAGGAATGAAGGAAGGAAGGAAGGAAAGAAGGAAGGAAGGAAGGAAGGAAGGAAGGAAGGAAAGAAGGAGAGAAACGGATCTTTCAAACTGCAAACATATCAAGTGCACAGCGCGGCACTCCCCCTGGAAGAGCAGCAGTCCTAGGTCCCCTTCCTACACACTTCAGTGCTCTTTTAATCTTGGCATAAAAAAAAAAAGCTGTCAGCAATGGCGAGAACTAATTACAAGGAAAAGTTGGCTGAGGTCGTGCTATTCTCTTATTGCTACAATGATGGAAATTCATTAAAATGAAAGACAAATTTTAACTCCCCTAAATAATAAAAAAAACCACAAAATACTGATGGATTGGGTATGTTTACAATCTAGAAGAGAATAATTTTTCCCTTACTGCGGATAAATTTTGCTTCCTCTCCCAATATTCTTCTAGTTTATGATAAGAAATAAAAGAAACATTACTAAAGCTTTCATAGCCTGTATTTTACTGCAGTCTATATTTTACATTTGATATACATATTTACAGCAGGTATTATATGCTGCAATTTTTATTCATTTATTTAATGAAAGGAAATAAAAATAATAGGCTGAAACACCCTGGTATCTAAAATTCTGAAAATATTAATGCTGTTACTGAAAGATATAGATTATATTAACACTAGGTTATAGACAAGAAAAACACTCTCCATATTTTAGTGTTAATAGTTCACACAACAGTTTTCCATGAAACATGAAAGGCAATAAATTTTGTTATCGGTTAACAACCTGACCTAAGCCTAATATATACTTACATTAATGGGGCAAATGGAAAACAAATATGTGCTTATAAAAAACTTAAAGATAAATATTATTTTAATTATAAGTCATATGCAAATAAGTTTTAATCATTAACACTAAATATAAAACATAAAAACATAAATTACAATATTCAGATACCAATGTCAGCCTTAATCATGACACAGTGTAAGCAATTTTCTGCTTGTAACATTTCATTTTTTTATTTTCTCACACAAATAACAGAACCTCTACTCATAAAATCAAAAATGCATGGACTGTTAACAGTTCTGACATCATCTAGGGAATTCTCTTCATTATACTTCACTCTTGAAAATTATATTTGCTGTTAAATTCTGAAATAAATGACATGAAACAATATTTCCTTTACTTCTGGAATTGTAAATACATCACTGAAAACAACCTAGGCAAGATTTATTGTTTCTGTTAGGAAAAATATTCCATGATTCTTGAATACATATAAGTAAAATTATCAAGAATTAACAATAAGTAAATAATTAGAACTATTTTAAGGGGTGAACTTTTATTTTTTAATGAATATATAGGATAAATGTTTCATTTAATTTATAAAAATGGCTAAATAAAATAATAAGAATTATTACTACCTAGTGGCCATTTCTCGTGCTATAATTTGGTTAAACATAAATTGCACAAAGAAGTAGTTAAGGATATATAATGTGAGAGTGTATATGAACACAGTCTGAGATATTCTGCTAATGACTAGACATACAAATATAGAGAATTGTTTTCATATTTTGTTAATGTTTATTATTAATATTTTTCTTCTTCATATACAAACAGTATTTAATCCCAATTTGAGGGTAAAGTAAGAGACAGTAGATGTATCTATAAATTATATTATTAATATTTTGACCACAAGTAGATAGATCAGTAGATATTGCAGAAGAAAAAAGTATTTTTTACTAAAATCCTCAAATACTTCAGCCACAGTTTAAGACACAGTAGAAGACACAAAGATGGATAAAAACTTTTTGCTTATACTCAAAAGAGTGGTTTCAAACCTTATTATGCCTCAGAATCACCTGGAGGGTACATTGAAACACAGACTATACTGGGCCCTCACTGCCGGCTCCCTCCTCCTGAGTTTCTGATTCAGGGGGTCTGAGGTAGGGCCCAAGAATTTGCATTTCTAAAGAG